>JADLSH010000141.1:0-209339 GCA_016169945.1 Trachythela sp. YZ-2020 | reverse complement strand
GAAAGTCCTAAAACTTCGTGTCAGAGAAATGAACTGTATCCTAAAATCCTAATACTTCATGTAAGACAAATGAAGTGGATACAAAAAATGCGAATACTTCATGTTAGACAAATGAAGTGGGAGCAGAAAATAATAATACTTCGGTAAGACAAATGAAATGGATGCAGAAAATCTTAATAGATCATGTAAGACAAATGAAGCGCATCCGAAAAATCCCTAATATTTATGTAAGTTTTAGGAAGTTGATCCAAAATATTCTAATACTTCATGTAAGACAGATGAAGTGGATCCAGAAAATCCTAAAACTTCGTGTAAATGAAATGAAGTGGATCCTAAAAATCCTAACACTTCATGTAAGACAAATGAAGTGGATACAAGAAATGCTAATACTTGATGTTAGACAAAAGAAGTGGGAGCAGAAAAACAATAATACTTCGGTAAGAGAAATGAAATGGATGCAGAAAATCTTAATAGTTCATGTAAGACAAATGCAGCGTATCCAAAAAATCCCTAATATTTATGTAAGTTTTAGGAAGTTGATCCAAAATATTCTAATACTTCATGTAAGACAGATGAAGTGGATCCAGAAAATCCTAAAACTTCGTGTAAGTGAAATGAAGTGGATCCTAAAAATCCTAACACTTCATGTAAGACAAATGAAGTGGATAGAATAAATGCGAATACTTCATGTTAGACAAAAGAAATGGGAGCAGAAAAACAATAATACTTCTGTAAGAGAAATGAAATGGATCCAAAAAATCCTAATAGTTCATGTAAGACAAATGAAGTGGATACAAGAAAAAATGCGAATACTTCGTGTTAGACAAATGAAGTGGGAGCAGAAAAACAATAATAGTTGTGTAAGACAAATGAAATGGTTGCAGTAAATCTTAACAATTCATGTAAGACAAATGATGAGCATCCAAAAAATCCCTAATACTTTATGTAAGTTTTACGAAGTTGATCCAATATATTCTAATACTTCATGTAAGACAGATGAAGTGGATCTCGATAATCCTAAAACTTCATGTATGAAATATGAAGTGGATCCTAAAAATCCTAACATTTCATGTAAGACGAATGACGTGAATACAAAAAATCCAAATACTTCAATTAAGACAACTGAAGTGGAAGCAAAAAAACCATAATACTTCAGTAAGACAAATGAAATGGATCCAAAACATCCTAATAGTTGATGTAAGACAAATGAAGCGCATCCAAAAAATCATTAATACTTTATGTAAGTTGATCCAAAATATTCTAATACTTCATGTAAGACAAATGAAGTCGTTCCAGAAAATCCTAAAACTTCATGTAAGAAAACTGAAGTGGATCCTAAAAAACCCTAATACTTCATGCAAGACAAATGAAGTGGATGCGAAAAAACCCCCTAATACTTCATGTAAGACAAATGAAGTGGAAGCAACAAAGCTATACGCAAATAAATCCTAAGCAAAAAATCCTAATAGTTCATGTAAAACAAATGAAGTGGTTCCAGAAAATACCTAATATTTTATGTAAGTTTTGCGAAGTTGATCCACAATATCCTAACACTTCATGCAAGACAAATGAAGTGGATTAAAAAAATGCGAATACTTCACGTTAGGCAAATGAAGTGGGAGCAGAAAAACAATAATACTTCGGTAAGACAAATAAAATGGTTCTAGAGAATCCTAATAGTTCAGGTAAGAGAAATGAAGCGCATCCGAAAAATCCCTAATATTTATGTAAGTTTTAGGGAGTTGATCCAAGATATTCTAATACTTCATGTAAGACAGATGAAGTGGATCCAGAAAATCCTAAAATTTCGTGTAAGTGAAATGAAGTGGATCCTAAAAATCCTAACACTTCATGTAAGACAAATGAAGTGGATACAAGAAATGCGAATACTTCATGTTAGACAAAAGAAGTGGGAGCAGAAAAACAATAATACTTCAGTAAGACAAATGAAATGGATGCAGAAATTCATAATAGTTCATGTAAGACAAATGCAGCGTATCCAAAAAATCCCTATTACTTTATGTAAGTTTTACGAAGGTGGTCCAAGATATCCTAATACTTCATGTAAGACAAATGAAGTGCATCCAGAAAATCCTAAAATTTCATGTAAGAAAAATGAAGTGGATCCTAAAAATCCTAACACTTCATGTAAGTCAAATGAAGTGCGTCCAAAAATTCCAATACTTTATGTAAGTTTAATGAAGTTGATCCAAAATATTATAATACTTCATGAACACAAATGAAGTGGTTCCCGATAATCCTAAAACTTCGTGCATGAAATATGAAGTGGATCCTAAAAATCTTAACACTTCATGTAAGACAAATGACTTGAATACAAAAAATCCAAATACTTCAATTAAGACAACTGAAGTGGAAGCAGAAAAACAATAATACTTCGGTAAGACAAATGAAATGGATGCAGAAAATCTTAATAGTTCATGTAAGACAAATGAAGCGTATCCAAAAAATCCCTAATACTTTATGTAAGTTTTACGAAGGTGATCCAAGATATCCTAATATTTCATGTAAGGCAAATGAAATGGATCCAGAAAATCCTAAAATTTTGATGTAAGAAAAATGAAGTGGATCCTAAAAATCCTAACACTTCATGTAAGACAAATGAAGTGGATACAAAAAATGCGAATACTTCTTGTTAGACAAATAAGGTGGGAGCAGAAAACAAATAATACTTCGGTAAGACAAATAAAATTGTTCCAGAATATCTTAATAGTTCATGTAAGACAAATGAAGTGCAGCCAAAAATTCCAATACTTTATGTAAGTTTTATGAAGTTGATCCAAAATATTCTAATACTTCATGTAACACAAATGAAGTGGTTCCCGATAATCCTAAAGCTTCATGTATGAAATATGAAGTGGATCCTAGAAATCCTAACACTTCATGTAAGACAAATGACTTGAATACAAAAAATCCAAATACTTCAATTAAGACAAATGAAGTGGAAGCAAAAAAAACATAATACTTCTGTAAGACAAATAAAATGGATCCAAAAAATCCTAATAGTTCATATAAGACAAATGAAGATCATTCTTAAGATCATTAATACTTTATGTAAGTTTTATGAAGTTGATCCAAGTTATTCTAATACTTCATGTAAGACAAATGAAGTGGATACAAAAAATGCGAATACTTCACGTTCGACAAATGAAGTGGGAGCAGAAAAAACATAATACTTCTGTAAGACAAATAAAATGGATCCAAAAAATCCTAATAGTTCATATAAGACAAATGAAGATCATTCTTAAGATCATTAATACTTTATGTAAGTTTTGTGAAGTTGATCCAAGATATTCTAATTCTTCATGTAAGACAAATGAAGTGTTTCCAGAGAATCCGAAATCTTCATGTAAGAAAACTGAAGTGGATCCTAAAAAACACTAATACTTCATGCAAGACAAATGAAGTGGATCCAAAAAAATCCTAATAATTCATGTAAAACAAATGAAGTGGATCCAAAAGAAACCTAATAGTTCATGTAAGTTAAATGAAGTAGATCCAAAATCTAATACTTCTTATAAGACAAATGAGTGGATCCAGAGAATCCCAAAACTTCATGTAAGAAAAATGAAGTGGATTCTAAAAATCCTCATACTTCATGTAAGACAAATTAAGTGGAAGCAACATAGGTATACGCAAATAAATCCTAAGCAAAAAAATGCTAATAGTTCATGTAGACAAATGAAGTGGTTCCAGAAAATCCTAAAACTTCATGTAAGAAAACTGAAGTGGATCCTAAAAATCCTAATACTTCATGTAAGGCAAATGAAGTGGATAAAAAAAACCCCTAATACTTCATGTAGGACAAATGAAGTGGATCGCAAAAACCCTAATACTTCATGTAACACAAACGAAGTGGTTCCAAAAAATCCAAATAATTCATGTAAGACAAATGCAGTGGATCCAAAAAATCCCTAATACTTTATGTAAGTTTTATGAAGGTGGTCCAAGATATCCTAATACTTCATGTAAGACAAATGAAGTGGTTCCAGAAAATCCTAAAATTTCATGTAAGAAAAATTAAGTGGATCCTAAAAATCCTAACACTTCATGTAAGACAAATGAAGTGCATCCAAAAATTCCAATACTTTATGTAAGTTTTATGAAGTTGATCCAAAATATTCTAATACTTCATGTAACACAAATGAAGTGGTTCCCGATAATCCTAAAGCTTCATGTATGAAATATGAAGTGGATCCTAGAAATCCTAACACTTCATGTAAGACAAATGACTTGAATACAAAAAATCCAAATACTTCAATTAAGACAAATGAAGTGGAAGCAAAAAAAACATAATACTTCTGTAAGACAAATAAAATGGATCCAAAAAATCCTAATAGTTCATATAAGACAAATGAAGATCATTCTTAAGATCATTAATACTTTATGTAAGTTTTATGAAGTTGATCCAAGATATTCTAATTCTTCATGTAAGACAAATGAAGTGTTTCCAGAGAATCCGAAATCTTCATGTAAGAAAACTGAAGTGGATCCTAAAAAACACTAATACTTCATGCAAGACAAATGAAGTGGATCCAAAAAAATCCTAATAATTCATGTAAAACAAATGAAGTGGATCCAAAAGAAACCTAATAGTTCATGTAAGTTAAATGAAGTAGATCCAAAATCTAATACTTCTTACAAGACAAAGGAGTGGATCCAGAGAATCCCAAAACTTCATGTAAGAAAAATGAAGTGGATTCTAAAAATCCTCATACTTCATGTAAGACAAATTAAGTGGAAGCAACGTAGGTATACGCAAATAAATCCTAAGCAAAAAAATGCTAATAGTTCATGTAGACAAATGAAGTGGTTCCAGAAAATCCTAAAACTACATGTAAGAAAACTGAAGTGGATCCTAAATATCCTAATACTTCATGTAAGGCAAATGAAGTGGATAAAAAAAACCCCTAATACTTCATGTAGGACAAATGAAGTGGATCGCAATAACCCAAATATTTCATGTAACACAAACGAAGTGGTTCCAAAAAATCCAAATAATTCATGTAAGACAAATGCAGCGGATCCAAAAAATCCCTAATACTTTATGTAAGTTTTATGAAGGTGGTCCAAGATATCCTAATACTTCATGTAAGACAAATGAAGTGGATCCAGAAAACCCTAAAATTTCATGTAAGAAAAATTAAGTGGATCCTAAAAATCTTAACACTTCATGTAAGACAAATGAAGTGCATCCAAAAATTCCAATACTTTATGTAAGTTTAATGAAGTTGATCCAAAATATTATATTACTTCATGAACACAAATTAAGTGGTTCCCGATAATCCTAAAACTTCATGTATGAAATATGAAGCGGATCCTAAAAATCTTAACACTTCATGTAAGACAAATGAAGTGGATCCAAAAGAAACCTAATAGTTCATGTAAGTTAAATGAAGTAGATCCAAAATATAATACTTCTTATAAGACAAATGAATGGATCCAGAGAATCCCAAAACTTCATGTAAGAAAAATGAAGTGGATACTAAAAATCCTCATACTTCATCTAAGACAAATTAAGTGGAAGCAACATAGGTATACGCAAATAAATCCTAAGCAAAAAAATGCTAATAGTTCATGTAGACAAATGAAGTGGTTCCAGAAAATCCTAAAACTTCATGTAAGAAAACTGAAGTGGATCCTAAAAATCCTAATACTTCATGTAAGGCAAATGAAGTGGATAAAAAAACCCCTAATACTTCATGTAGGACAAATGAAGTGGATCGCAAAAACCCTAACACTTCATGTAACACAAACGAAGTGGTTCCAAAAAATCCAAATAATTCATGTAAGACAAATGCAGTGGATCCAAAAAATCCCTAATACTTTATGTAAGCTTTATGAAGGTGGTCCAAGATATCCTAATACTTCATGTAAGACAAATGAAGTGGATCCAGAAAATCCTAAAATTTCATGTAAGAAAAATTAAGTGGATCCTAAAAATCCTAACACTTCATGTAAGACAAATGAAGTGCATCCAAAAATTGCAATACTTTATGTAAGTTTAATGAAGTTGATCCAAAATATTATATTACTTCATGAACACAAATGAAGTGGTTCCCGATAATCCTAAAACTTCATGCATGAAATATGAAGCGGATCCTAAATATCTTAACACTTCATGTAAGACAAATGACGTGAATAAAAAAAATCCAAATACTTCAATTAAGACAAATGAAGTGGAAGCAAAAAAACCATAATACTCCTGCAAGACAAATGAAATGGATCCAAAAAATCCTAATAGTTCATGTAAGACAAATGAAGCGCATCCAAAAAATCATTAATACTTCACGTAAGTTTTATGAAGTTGGTCCAAAACATTATAAAACTTCATGTAAGACAAATGAAGTGGTTCCAGAAAATCCTAAAACTTCAAGTAAGAAAACTGAAGTGGATCCTAAAAAACCCTAACACTTCATGCAAGACAAATGAAGTGGATCCGAAAAAAAATAATAGTTCATGTAAGTTAAATTAAGTAGATCTAAGATATTCTAATATTTCCTGTAAGACAAATGAGTGGATCCA
Source organism: Trachythela sp. YZ-2020 (assembly GCA_016169945.1). Taxonomy (NCBI): domain Eukaryota; kingdom Metazoa; phylum Cnidaria; class Anthozoa; order Malacalcyonacea; family Clavulariidae; genus Trachythela; species Trachythela sp. YZ-2020. The sequence goes on along the minus strand of JADLSH010000141.1, from coordinate 202,796 downwards.
GAGAATCCTAAAACTTCAGGTAAGAAAAACGAAGTGGATTCTGAAAATCCTAATACTCCATGTAAGACAAATGAAGTGGATGCGAAAAAAACCCCCAAATACTTCATGTAAGACAAATGAAGTTGAAGAAACAAAGCTATACGCAAATAAATCCTAAGCAAAAAATCCTAATAGTTAATTTAAGACAAATGACGTGTTCAAGAAAATCCCTAATACTTTATGTAAGTTTTACGAAGTTGATCGAAAATATCCTAACACTTCATGTAAGACAAATGAAGTGGATAAAAAGAATGCGAATACTTCACGTTAGACAAATGAAGCGGTAGCAGAAAAATCCCTAATATTTATGTAAGTTTTAGGAAGTTGATCCAAAATATTCTAATACTTCATGTAAGACAGATGAAGTGGATCCAGAAAATCCTAAAACTTCGTGTAAATGAAATGAAGTGGATCCTAAAAATCCTATCACTTCATGTAAGACAAATGAAGTGAATACAAGAAATGCTAATACTTGATGTTAGACAAAAGAAGTGGGAGCAGAAAAACAATAATACTTCGGTAAGAGAAATGAAATGGATGCAGAAAATCTTAATAGTTCATGTAAGACAAATGCAGCGTATCCAAAAAATCCCTAATATTTATGTAAGTTTTAGGAAGTTGATCCAAAATATTCTAATACTTCATGTAAGACAGATGAAGTGGATCCAGAAAATCCTAAAACTTCGTGTAAGTGAAATGAAGTGGATCCTAAAAATCCTAACACTTCATGTAAGACAAATGAAGTGGATACAAGAAATGCGAATACTTCATGTTAGACAAAAGAAATGGGAGCAGAAAAACAATAATACTTCTGTAAGAGAAATGAAATGGATCCAAAAAATCCTAATAGTTCATGTAAGACAAATGAAGTGGATACAACAAAAAATGCGAATACTTCGTGTTGGACAAATGAAGTGGGAGCAGAAAAACAATAATAGTTGTGTAAGACAAATGAAATGGTTGCAGTAAATCTTAACAATTCATGTAAGACAAATGATGAGCACCCAAAAAATCCCTAATACTTTATGTAAGTTTTACGAAGTTGATCCAATATATTCTAATACTTCATGTAAGACAGATGAAGTGGATCTCGATAATCCTAAAACTTCATGTATGAAATATGAAGTGGATCCTAAAAATCCTAACACTTCATGTAAGACGAATGACGTGAATACAAAAAATCCAAATACTTCAATTAAGACAACTGAAGTGGAAGCAAAAAAACCATAATACTTCAGTAAGACAAATGAAATGGATCCAAAACATCCTAATAGTTGATGTAAGACAAATGAAGCGCATCCAAAAAATCATTAATACTTTATGTAAGTTGATCCAAAATATTCTAATACTTCATGTAAGACAAATGAAGTCGTTCCAGAAAATCCTAAAACCTCATGTAAGAAAACTGAAGTGGATCCTAAAAAACCCTAATACTTCATGCAAGACAAATGAAGTGGATGCGAAAAAAACCCCTAATACTTCATGTAAGACAAATGAAGTGGAAGCAACAAAGCTATACGCAAATAAATCCTAAGCAAAAAATCCTAATAGTTCATGTAAAACAAATGAAGTGGTTCCAGAAAATACTTAATATTTTATGTAAGTTTTGCGAAGTTGATCCACAATATCCTAACACTTCATGCAAGACAAATGAAGTGGATAAAAAAAATGCGAATACTTCACGTTAGGCAAATGAAGTGGGAGCAGAAAAACAATAATACTTCGGTAAGACAAATAAAATGGTTCTAGAGAATCCTAATAGTTCAGGTAAGACAAATGAAGCGCATTCGAAAAATCCCTAATATTTATGTAAGTTTTAGGAAGTTGATCCAAAATATTCTAATACTTCATGTAAGACAGATGAAGTGGATCCAGAAAATCCTAAAACTTCGTGTAAGTGAAATGAAGTGGATCCTAAAAATCCTAACACTTCATGTAAGACAAATGAAGTGGATACAAGAAATGCGAATACTTCATGTTAGACAAAAGAAGTGGGAGCAGAAAAACAATAATACTTCAGTAAGACAAATGAAATGGATGCAGAAAATCATAATAGTTCATGTAAGACAAATGCAGCGTATCCAAAAAATCCCTATTACTTTATGTAAGTTTTACGAAGGTGGTCCAAGATATCCTAATACTTCATGTAAGACAAATGAAGTGCATCCAGAAAATCCTAAAATTTCATGTAAGAAAAATGAAGTGGATCCTAAAAATCCTAACACTTCATGTAAGTCAAATGAAGTGCGTCCAAAAATTCCAATACTTTATGTAAGTTTAATGAAGTTGATCCAAAATATTATAATACTTCATGAACACAAATGAAGTGGTTCCCGATAATCCTAAAACTTCGTGCATGAAATATGAAGTGGATCCTAAAAATCTTAACACTTCATGTAAGACAAATGACTTGAATACAAAAAATCCAAATACTTCAATTAAGACAACTGAAGTGGAAGCAGAAAAACAATAATACTTCGGTAAGACAAATGAAATGGATGCAGAAAATCTTAATAGTTCATGTAAGACAAATGAAGCGTATCCAAAAAATCCCTAATACTTTATGTAAGTTTTACGAAGGTGATCCAAGATATCCTAATATTTCATGTAAGGCAAATGAAATGGATCCAGAAAATCCTAAAATTTTGATGTAAGAAAAATGAAGTGGATCCTAAAAATCCTAACACTTCATGTAAGACAAATGAAGTGGATACAAAAAATGCGAATACTTCTTGTTAGACAAATAAGGTGGGAGCAGAAAACAAATAATACTTCGGTAAGACAAATAAAATTGTTCCAGAATATCTTAATAGTTCATGTAAGACAAATGAAGTGCAGCCAAAAATTCCAATACTTTATGTAAGTTTTATGAAGTTGATCCAAAATATTCTAATACTTCATGTAACACAAATGAAGTGGTTCCCGATAATCCTAAAGCTTCATGTATGAAATATGAAGTGGATCCTAGAAATCCTAACACTTCATGTAAGACAAATGACTTGAATACAAAAAATCCAAATACTTCAATTAAGACAAATGAAGTGGAAGCAAAAAAAACATAATACTTCTGTAAGACAAATAAAATGGATCCAAAAAATCCTAATAGTTCATATAAGACAAATGAAGATCATTCTTAAGATCATTAATACTTTATGTAAGTTTTATGAAGTTGATCCAAGTTATTCTAATACTTCATGTAAGACAAATGAAGTGGATACAAAAAATGCGAATACTTCACGTTCGACAAATGAAGTGGGAGCAGAAAAAACATAATACTTCTGTAAGACAAATAAAATGGATCCAAAAAATCCTAATAGTTCATATAAGACAAATGAAGATCATTCTTAAGATCATTAATACTTTATGTAAGTTTTGTGAAGTTGATCCAAGATATTCTAATTCTTCATGTAAGACAAATGAAGTGTTTCCAGAGAATCCGAAATCTTCATGTAAGAAAACTGAAGTGGATCCTAAAAAACACTAATACTTCATGCAAGACAAATGAAGTGGATCCAAAAAAATCCTAATAATTCATGTAAAACAAATGAAGTGGATCCAAAAGAAACCTAATAGTTCATGTAAGTTAAATGAAGTAGATCCAAAATCTAATACTTCTTATAAGACAAATGAGTGGATCCAGAGAATCCCAAAACTTCATGTAAGAAAAATGAAGTGGATTCTAAAAATCCTCATACTTCATGTAAGACAAATTAAGTGGAAGCAACATAGGTATACGCAAATAAATCCTAAGCAAAAAAATGCTAATAGTTCATGTAGACAAATGAAGTGGTTCCAGAAAATCCTAAAACTTCATGTAAGAAAACTGAAGTGGATCCTAAAAATCCTAATACTTCATGTACGGCAAATGAAGTGGATAAAAAAAACCCCTAATACTTCATGTAGGACAAATGAAGTGGATCGCAAAACCCCTAATACTTCATGTAACACAAACGAAGTGGTTCCAAAAAATCCAAATAATTCATGTAAGACAAATGCAGTGGATCCAAAAAATCCCTAATACTTTATGTAAGTTTTATGAAGGTGGTCCAAGATATCCTAATACTTCATGTAAGACAAATGAAGTGGTTCCAGAAAATCCTAAAATTTCATGTAAGAAAAATTAAGTGGATCCTAAAAATCCTAACACTTCATGTAAGACAAATGAAGTGCATCCAAAAATTCCAATACTTTATGTAAGTTTTATGAAGTTGATCCAAAATATTCTAATACTTCATGTAACACAAATGAAGTGGTTCCCGATAATCCTAAAGCTTCATGTATGAAATATGAAGTGGATCCTAGAAATCCTAACACTTCATGTAAGACAAATGACTTGAATACAAAAAATCCAAATACTTCAATTAAGACAAATGAAGTGGAAGCAAAAAAAACATAATACTTCTGTAAGACAAATAAAATGGATCCAAAAAATCCTAATAGTTCATATAAGACAAATGAAGATCATTCTTAAGATCATTAATACTTTATGTAAGTTTTGAAGTTGATCCAAGATATTCTAATTCTTCATGTAAGACAAATGAAGTGTTTCCAGAGAATCCGAAATCTTCATGTAAGAAAACTGAAGTGGATCCTAAAAAACACTAATACTTCATGCAAGACAAATGAAGTGGATCCAAAAAAATCCTAATAATTCATGTAAAACAAATGAAGTGGATCCAAAAGAAACCTAATAGTTCATGTAAGTTAAATGAAGTAGATCCAAAATCTAATACTTCTTACAAGACAAAGGAGTGGATCCAGAGAATCCCAAAACTTCATGTAAGAAAAATGAAGTGGATTCTAAAAATCCTCATACTTCATGTAAGACAAATTAAGTGGAAGCAACGTAGGTATACGCAAATAAATCCTAAGCAAAAAAATGCTAATAGTTCATGTAGACAAATGAAGTGGTTCCAGAAAATCCTAAAACTACATGTAAGAAAACTGAAGTGGATCCTAAATATCCTAATACTTCATGTAAGGCAAATGAAGTGGATAAAAAAAACCCCTAATACTTCATGTAGGACAAATGAAGTGGATCGCATAATAACTCAAATATTTCATGTAACACAAACGAAGTGGTTCCAAAAAATCCAAATAATTCATGTAAGACAAATGCAGCGGATCCAAAAAATCCCTAATACTTTATGTAAGTTTTATGAAGGTGGTCCAAGATATCCTAATACTTCATGTAAGACAAATGAAGTGGATCCAGAAAACCCTAAAATTTCATGTAAGAAAAATTAAGTGGATCCTAAAAATCTTAACACTTCATGTAAGACAAATGAAGTGCATCCAAAAATTCCAATACTTTATGTAAGTTTAATGAAGTTGATCCAAAATATTATATTACTTCATGAACACAAATTAAGTGGTTCCCGATAATCCTAAAACTTCATGTATGAAATATGAAGCGGATCCTAAAAATCTTAACACTTCATGTAAGACAAATGAAGTGGATCCAAAAGAAACCTAATAGTTCATGTAAGTTAAATGAAGTAGATCCAAAATATAATACTTCTTATAAGACAAATGAATGGATCCAGAGAATCCCAAAACTTCATGTAAGAAAAATGAAGTGGATACTAAAAATCCTCATACTTCATCTAAGACAAATTAAGTGGAAGCAACATAGGTATACGCAAATAAATCCTAAGCAAAAAAATGCTAATAGTTCATGTAGACAAATGAAGTGGTTCCAGAAAATCCTAAAACTTCATGTAAGAAAACTGAAGTGGATCCTAAAAATCCTAATACTTCATGTAAGGCAAATGAAGTGGATAAAAAAAACCCTAATACTTCATGTAGGACAAATGAAGTGGATCGCAAAAACCCTAACACTTCATGTAACACAAACGAAGTGGTTCCAAAAAATCCAAATAATTCATGTAAGACAAATGCAGGGATCCAAAAAATCCCTAATACTTTATGTAAGCTTTATGAAGGTGGTCCAAGATATCCTAATACTTCATGTAAGACAAATGAAGTGGATCCAGAAAATCCTAAAATTTCATGTAAGAAAAATTAAGTGGATCCTAAAAATCCTAACACTTCATGTAAGACAAATGAAGTGCATCCAAAAATTGCAATACTTTATGTAAGTTTAATGAAGTTGATCCAAAATATTATATTACTTCATGAACACAAATGAAGTGGTTCCCGATAATCCTAAAACTTCATGCATGAAATATGAAGCGGATCCTAAATATCTTAATACTTCATGTAAGACAAATGACGTGAATAAAATCCAAATACTTCAATTAAGACAAATGAAGTGGAAGCAAAAAACCATAATACTCCTGCAAGACAAATGAAATGGATCCAAAAATCCTAATAGTTCATGTAAGACAAATGAAGCGCATCCAAAAATCATTAATACTTCATGTAAGTTTTATGAAGTTGGTCCAAAACATTATAATACTTCATGTAAGACAAATGAGGTGGTTCCAGAAACTCCTAAAACTTCAAGTAAGAAAAACTGAAGTGGATCCTAAAAAACCCTAACACTTCATGCAAGACAAATGAAGTGGATCCGAAAAAAAATAATAGTTCATGTAAGTTAAATTAAGTAGATCTAAGATATTCTAATATTTCCTGTAAGACAAATGAGTGGATCCAGAGAATCCTAAAACTTCAGGTAAGAAAAACGAAGTGGATTCTGAAAATCCTAATACTCCATGTAAGACAAATGAAGTGGATGCGAAAAAAAACCCCAAATACTTCATGTAAGACAAATGAAGTTGAAGAAACAAAGCTATACGCAAATAAATCCTAAGCAAAAAATCCTAATAGTTAATTTAAGACAAATGACGTGTTCAAGAAAACCCCTAATACTTTATGTAAGTTTTACGAAGTTGATCGAAAATATCCTAACACTTCATGTAAGACAAATGAAGTGGATAAAAAGAATGCGAATACTTCACGTTAGACAAATGAAGCGGTAGCAGAAAAATCCCTAATATTTATGTAAGTTTTAGGAAGTTGATCCAAAATATTCTAATACTTCATGTAAGACAGATGAAGTGGATCCAGAAAATCCTAAAACTTCGTGTAAATGAAATGAAGTGGATCCTAAAAATCCTATCACTTCATGTAAGACAAATGACGTGAATACAAGAAATGCTAATACTTGATGTTAGACAAAAGAAGTGGGAGCAGAAAAACAATAATACTTCGGTAAGAGAAATGAAATGGATGCAGAAAATCTTAATAGTTCATGTAAGACAAATGCAGCGTATCCAAAAAATCCCTAATATTTATGTAAGTTTTAGGAAGTTGATCCAAAATATTCTAATACTTCATGTAAGACAGATGAAGTGGATCCAGAAAATCCTAAAACTTCGTGTAAGTGAAATGAAGTGGATCCTAAAAATCCTAACACTTCATGTAAGACAAATGAAGTGGATACAAGAAATGCGAATACTTCATGTTAGACAAAAGAAATGGGAGCAGAAAAACAATAATACTTCTGTAAGAGAAATGAAATGGATCCAAAAAATCCTAATAGTTCATGTAAGACAAATGAAGTGGATACAACAAAAAATGCGAATACTTCGTGTTGGACAAATGAAGTGGGAGCAGAAAAACAATAATAGTTGTGTAAGACAAATGAAATGGTTGCAGTAAATCTTAACAATTCATGTAAGACAAATGATGAGCATCCAAAAAATCCTAATACTTTATGTAAGTTTTGAAGTTGATCCAATATATTCTAATACTTCATGTAAGACAGATGAAGTGGATCTCGATAATCCTAAAACTTCATGTATGAAATATGAAGTGGATCCTAAAAATCCTAACACTTCATGTAAGACGAATGACGTGAATACAAAAAATCCAAATACTTCAATTAAGACAACTGAAGTGGAAGCAAAAAAACCATAATACTTCAGTAAGACAAATGAAATGGATCCAAAACATCCTAATAGTTGATGTAAGACAAATGAAGCGCATCCAAAAAATCATTAATACTTTATGTAAGTTGATCCAAAATATTCTAATACTTCATGTAAGACAAATGAAGTCGTTCCAGAAAATCCTAAAACCTCATGTAAGAAAACTGAAGTGGATCCTAAAAAACCCTAATACTTCATGCAAGACAAATGAAGTGGATGCGAAAAAAAACCCTAATACTTCATGTAAGACAAATGAAGTGGAAGCAACAAAGCTATACGCAAATAAATCCTAAGCAAAAAATCCTAATAGTTCATGTAAAACAAATGAAGTGGTTCCAGAAAATACCTAATATTTTATGTAAATTTTGCGAAGTTGATCCACAATATCCTAACACTTCATGCAAGACAAATGAAGTGGATTAAAAAAATGCGAATACTTCACGTTAGGCAAATGAAGTGGGAGCAGAAAAACAATAATACTTCGGTAAGACAAATAAAATGGTTCTAGAGAATCCTAATAGTTCAGATAAGAGAAATGAAGCGCATCCGAAAAATCCCTAATATTTATGTAAGTTTTAGGGAGTTGATCCAAGATATTCTAATACTTCATGTAAGACAGATGAAGTGGATCCAGAAAATCCTAAAATTTCGTGTAAGTGAAATGAAGTGGTTCCTAAAAATCCTAACACTTCATGTAAGACAAATGAAGTGGATACAAGAAATGCGAATACTTCATGTTAGACAAAAGAAGTGGGAGCAGAAAAACAATAATACTTCAGTAAGACAAATGAAATGGATGCAGAAAATCATAATAGTTCATGTAAGACAAATGCAGCGTATCCAAAAAATCCCTATTACTTTATGTAAGTTTTACGAAGGTGGTCCAAGATATCCTAATACTTCATGTAAGACAAATGAAGTGCATCCAGAAAATCCTAAAATTTCATGTAAGAAAAATGAAGTGGATCCTAAAAATCCTAACACTTCATGTAAGACAAATGACGTGAATACAAAAAATCCAAATACTTCAATTAAGACAACTGAAGTGGAAGCAAAAAAACCATAATACTTCAGTAAGACAAATGAAATGGATCCAAAAAATCCTAATAGTTCATGTAAGACAAATGAAGCGCATCCAAAAAATCATTAATACTTTATGTAAGTTTTATGAAGTTGGTCCAAAACATTATAATACTTCATGTAAGACAAATGAAGTGGTTCCAGAAAATCCTAAAACTTCAAGTAAGAAAACTGAAGTGGATCTTAAAAAACCCTAACACTTCATGCAAGACAAATGAAGTGGATCCAAAAAAAATAATAGTTCATGTAAGTTAAATTAAGTAGATCTAAGATATTCTAATATTTCCTGTAAGACAAATGAGTGGATCCAGAGAATCCTAAAACTTCAGGTAAGAAAAATGAAGTGGATTCTGAAAATCCTAATACTCCATGTAAGACAAATGAAGTGGATGCGAAAAAACCCCAAATACTTCATGTAAGACAAATGAAGTTGAAGAAACAAAGCTATACGCAAATAAATCCTAAGCAAAAAATCCTAATAGTTCATTTAAGACAAATGACGTGTTCAAGAAAATCCCTAATACTTTATGTAAGTTTTACGAAGTTGATCGAAAATATCCTAACACTTCATGTAAGACAAATGAAGTAGATAAAAAGAATGCGAATACTTCGTTAGACAAATGAAGCGGTAGCAGAAAACAATAATACTTCGGTAAGACAAATAAAATGGTTCTAGAAAATCCTAATAGTTCAGGTAAGACAAATGAAGCGCATCCGAAAAATCCCTAATATTTATGTAAGTTTTAGAAGTTGATCCAAAATATCTAATACTTCTTGTAAGACAAATGAAGTGGATCCAGAAAATCCTAAAATTTCATGTAAGTGAAATGAAGTGGATCCAAAAAATCCTAACACTTCATGTAAGACAAATGAAGTGGATACAAAAAATCCGAATACTTCATGTAAGACAAATGAAGTGGAAGCAAAAAACCCATAATATTTCGCAAAACAAATGAAATGGATCCAAAAAATCCTAATAGTTCATGTAAGACAAATGAAGTGCATCCAAAAATTCCAATACTTTGTGTAAGTTTTATGAAGTTGATCCAAGATATCCTAATACTTCATGTAAGACAAATGAAGTGCATCCAGAAAATCCTAAAATTTCATGTAAGAAAAATGAAGTGGATCCTAAAAATCCTAACACTTCATGTAAGACAAATGAAGTGCGTCCAAAAATTCCAATACTTTATGTAAGTTTAATGAAGTTGATCCAAAATATTATAATACTTCATGAACACAAATGAAGTGGTTCTCGATAATCCTAAAACTTCATGCATGAAATATGAAGTGGATCCTAAAAATCTTAACACTTCATGTAAGACAAATGACGTGAATACAAAAATCCAAATACTTCAATTAAGACAACTGAAGTGGAAGCAAAAACCATAATACTTCAGTAAGACAAATGAAATGGATCCAAAAATCCTAATAGTTCATGTAAGACAAATGAAGCGCATCCAAAAATCATTAATACTTCATGTAAGTTTTATGAAGTTGGTCCAAAACATTATAATACTTCATGTAAGACAAATGAAATGGATACAGAAAATCATAAAACTTCAAGTAAGAAAAATGAAGTGGATCTTAAAAAACCCTAACACTTCATGTAAGAAAAAATGAAGTGGATCAAAAAAAATTATATCGTTCATGTAAGTTAAATTAAGTAGATCTAAGATATTCTAATATTTCCTGTAAGACAAATGAGTGGATCCAGAGAATCCTAAAACTTCAGGTAAGAAAAACGAAGTGGATTCTGAAAATCCTAATACTCCACGTCAGACAAATGAAGTGGATGCGAAAAAAACCCCCAAATACTTCATGTAAGACAAATGAAGTTGAAGAAACAAGCTATACGCAAATAAATCCTAAGCAAAATATCCTAATAGTTCATTTAAGACAAATGACGTGTTCAAGAAAATCCCTAATACTTTATGTAAGTTTTACGAAGTTGATCGAAAATATCCTAACACTTCATGTAAGACAAATGAAGTAGATAAAAAGAATGCGAATACTTCACGTTAGACAAATGAAGCGGTAGCAGAAAAACAATAATACTTCGGTAAGACAAATAAAATGGTTCTAGAAAATCCTAATAGTTCAGGTAAGAGAATTAAATTGCATCCGAAAAATCCCTAATATTTATGTAAGTTTTAGGAAGTTGATCCAAAATATTCTAATACTTCATGTAAGACAGATGAAGTGGATCCAGAAAATCCTAAAACTTCGTGTAAGTGAAATGAAGTGGATCCTAAAAATCCTAACACTTCATGTAAGACAAATGAAGTGGATACAAGAAATGCGAATACTTCATGTTAGACAAAAGAAGTGGGAGCAGAAAAACAATAATACTTCAGTAAGACAAATGAAATGGATGCAGAAAATCATAATAGTTCATGTAAGACAAATGCAGCGTATCCAAAAAATCCCTATTACTTTATGTAAGTTTTACGAAGGTGGTCCAAGATATCCTAATACTTCATGTAAGACAAATGAAGTGCATCCAGAAAATCCTAAAATTTCATGTAAGAAAAATGAAGTGGATCCTAAAAATCCTAACACTTCATGTAAGACAAATGAAGTGCGTCCAAAAATTCCAATACTTTATGTAAGTTTAATGAAGTTGATCCAAAATATTATAATACTTCATGAACACAAATGAAGTGGTTCCCGATAATCCTAAAACTTCATGCATGAAATATGAAGTGGATCCTAAAAATCTTAACACTTCATGTAAGACAAATGACGTGAATACAAAAAATCCAAATACTTCAATTAAGACAACTGAAGTGGAAGCAAAAAAACCATAATACTTCAGTAAGACAAATGAAATGGATCCAAAAATCCTAATAGTTCATGTAAGACAAATGAAGCGCATCCAAAAATCATTAATACTTCATGTAAGTTTTATGAAGTTGGTCCAAACATTATAATACTTCATGTAAGACAAATGAAGTGGTTCCAGAAAATCCTAAAACTTCAAGTAAGAAAACTGAAGTGGATCTTAAAAAACCCTAACACTTCATGCAAGACAAATGAAGTGGATCCAAAAAAAAATAATAGTTCATGTAAGTTAAATTAAGTAGATCTAAGATATTCTAATATTTCCTGTAAGACAAATGAGTGGATCCAGAGAATCCTAAAACTTCAGGTAAGAAAAACGAAGTGGATTCTGAAAATCCTAATACTCCACGTAAGACAAATGAAGTGGATGCGAAAAAAGCCCACAAATACTTCATGTAAGACAAATGAAGTTGAAGAAACAAAGCTATACGCAAATAAATCCTAAGCAAAAAATCCTAATAGTTCATTTAAGACAAATGACGTGTTCAAGAAAATCCCTAATACTTTATGTAAGTTTTACGAAGTTGATCGAAAATATCCTAACACTTCATGTAAGACAAATGAAGTAGATAAAAAGAATGCGAATACTTCACGTTAGACAAATGAAGCGGTAGCAGAAAAACAATAATACTTCGGTAAGACAAATAAAATGGTTCTAGAAAATCCTAATAGTTCAGGTAAGAGAAATGAAGCGCATCCGAAAAATCCCTAATATTTATGTAAGTTTTAGGAAGTTGATCCAAAATATTCTAATACTTCATGTAAGACAGATGAAGTGGATCCAGAAAATCCTAAAACTTCGTGTAAGTGAAATGAAGTGGATCCTAAAAATCCTAACACTTCATGTAAGACAAATGAAGTGGATACAAGAAATGCTAATACTTGATGTTAGACAAAAGAAGTGGGAGCAGAAAAACAATAATACTTCGGTAAGACAAATGAAATGGATGCAGAAAATCATAATAGTTCATGTAAGACAAATGCAGCGTATCCAAAAAATCCCTATTACTTTATGTAAGTTTTACGAAGGTGGTCCAAGATATCCTAATACTTCATGTAAGACAAATGAAGTGCATCCAGAAAATCCTAAAATTTCATGTAAGAAAAATGAAGTGGATCCTAAAAATCCTAACACTTCATGTAAGACAAATGAAGTGCGTCCAAAAATTCCAATACTTTATGTAAGTTTAATGAAGTTGATTCAAAATATTATAATACTTCATGAACACAAATGAAGTGGTTCCCGATAATCCTAAAACTTCATGCATGAAATATGAAGTGGATCCTAAAAATCTTAACACTTCATGTAAGACAAATGACGTGAATACAAAAAATCCAAATACTTCAATTTCGACAACTGAAGTGGAAGCAAAAAAACCATAATACTTCAGTAAGACAAATGAAATGGATCCAAAAAATCCTAATAGTTCATGTAAGACAAATGAAGCGCATCCAAAAAATCATTAATACTTCATGTAAGTTTTATGAAGTTGGTCCAAAACATTATAATACTTCATGTAAGACAACTGGTTCCAGAAAATCCTAAAACTTCAAGTAAGAAAACTGAAGTGGATCTTAAAAAACCCTAACACTTCATGCAAGACAAATGAAGTGGATCCAAAAAAAAATAATAGTTCATGTAAGTTAAATTAAGTAGATCTAAGATATTCTAATATTTCCTGTAACACAAATGATTGGATCCAGAGAATCCTAAAACTTCAGGTAAGAAAAACGAAGTGGATTCTGAAAATCCTAATACTCCACGTAAGACAAATGAAGTGGATGCGAAAAAACCCCCCAAATACTTCATGTAAGACAAATGAAGTTGAAGAAACAAAGCTATACGCAAATAAATCCTAAGCAAAAAATCCTAATAGTTCATTTAAGACAAATGACGTGTTCAAAAAAATACCTAATACTTTATGTAAGTTTTACGAAGTTGATCGAAAATATCCTAACACTTCATGTAGGACAAATGAAGTGGATAAAAAGAATGCGAATACTTCACGTTAGACAAATGAAGCGGTAGCAGAAAAACAATAATACTTCGGTAAGACAAATAAAATGATTCTAGAAAATCCTAATCGTTCAGGTAAGAGAAATGAAGCGCATCCAAAAAATCCCTAATATTTTATGTAAGTTTTACGAAGTTGATTCAAAATATTCTAATACTTCATGTAAGACAGATGAAGTGGATCCAGAAAGTCCTAAAACTTCGTGTAAATGAAACGAAGTGGATCCTAAAAATCCTAACACTTCATGTAAGACAAATGAAGTGGATACAAGAAATGCTAATACTTGATGTTAGACAAAAGAAGTGGGAGCAGAAAAACAATAATACTTCGGTAAGAGAAATGAAATGGATGCAGAAAATCTTAATAGTTCATGTAAGACAAATGCAGCGTATCCAAAAAATCCCTAATATTTATGTAAGTTTTAGGAAGTTGATCCAAAATTTTCTAATACTTCATGTAAGACAGATGAAGTGGATCCAGAAAATCCTAAAACTTCGTGTAAGTGAAATGAAGTGGATCCTAAAAATCCTAACACTTCATGTAAGACAAATGAAGTGGATACAAGAAATGCGAATACTTCATGTTAGACAAAAGAAATGGGAGCAGAAAAACAATAATACTTCTGTAAGAGAAATGAAATGGATCCAAACAATCCTAATAGTTCATGTAAGACAAATGCAGCGTATCCAAAAAATCCCTATTACTTTATGTAAGTTTTACGAAGGTGGTCCAAGATATCCTAATACTTCATGTAAGACAAATGAAGTGCATCCAGAAAATCCTAAAATTTCATGTAAGAAAAATGAAGTGGATCCTAAAAATCCTAACACTTCATGTAAGACAAATGAAGTGCGTCCAAAAATTCCAATACTTTATGTAAGTTTAATGAAGTTGATCCAAAATATTATAATACTTCATGAACACAAATGAAGTGGTTCCCGATAATCCTAAAACTTCATGCATGAAATATGAAGTGGATCCTAAAAATCTTAACACTTCATGTAAGACAAATGACGTGAATACAAAAAATCCAAATACTTCAATTAAGACAACTGAAGTGGAAGCAAAAAAACCATAATACTTCAGTAAGACAAATGAAATGGATCCAAAAAATCCTAATAGTTCATGTAAGACAAATGAAGCGCATCCAAAAAATCATTAATACTGTAAGTTTTATGAAGTTGGTCCAAAACATTATAATACTTCATGTAAGACAAATGAAGTGGTTCCAGAAAATCCTAAAACTACAAGTAAGAAAACTGAAGTGGATCTTAAAAAACCCTAACACTTCATGCAAGACAAATGAAGTGGATCCAAAAAAAAATAATAGTTCATGTAAGTTAAATTAAGTAGATCTAAGATATTCTAATATTTCCTGTAAGACAAATGATTGGATCCAGAGAATCCTAAAACTTCAGGTAAGAAAAACGAAGTGGATTCTGAAAATCCTAATACTCCACGTAAGACAAATGAAGTGGATGCGAAAAAACCCCCCAAATACTTCATGTAAGACAAATGAAGTTGAAGAAACAAAGCTATACGCAAATAAATCCTAAGCAAAAAATCCTAATAGTTCATTTAAGACAAATGACGTGTTCAAGAAAATACCTAATACTTTATGTAAGTTTTACGAAGTTGATCGAAAATATCCTAACACTTCATGTAGGACAAATGAAGTGGATAAAAAGAATGCGAATACTTCACGTTAGACAAATGAAGCGGTAGCAGAAAAACAATAATACTTCGGTAAGACAAATAAAATGATTCTAGAAAATCCTAATCGTTCAGGTAAGAGAAATGAAGCGCATCCAAAAAATCCCTAATATTTTATGTAAGTTTTACGAAGTTGATCCAAAATATTCTAATACTTCATGTAAGACAGATGAAGTGGATCCAGAAAGTCCTAAAACTTCGTGTAAATGAAACGAAGTGGATCCTAAAAATCCTAACACTTCATGTAAGACAAATGAAGTGGATACAAGAAATGCTAATACTTGATGTTAGACAAAAGAAGTGGGAGCAGAAAAACAATAATACTTCGGTAAGAGAAATGAAATGGATGCAGAAAATCTTAATAGTTCATGTAAGACAAATGCAGCGTATCCAAAAAATCCCTAATATTTATGTAAGTTTTAGGAAGTTGATCCAAAATATTCTAATACTTCATTTAAGACAGATGAAGTGGATCCAGAAAATCCTAAAACTTCGTGTAAGTGAAATGAAGTGGATCCTAAAAATCCTAACACTTCATGTAAGACAAATGAAGTGGATACAAGAAATGCGAATACTTCATGTAAGACAAAAGAAATGGGAGCAGAAAAACAATAATACTTCTGTAAGAGAAATGAAATGGATCCAAACAATCCTAATAGTTCATGTAAGACAAATGAAGTGGATACAACAAAAAATGCGAATACTTCGTGTTAGACAAATGAAGTGGGAGCAGAAAAACAATAATAGTTGTGTAAGACAAATGAAATGGTTGCAGTAAATCTTAACAATTCATGTAAGACAAATGATGAGCATCCAAAAAATCCCTAATACTTTATGTAAGTTTTACGAAGTTGATCCAAAATATTCTAATACTTCATGTAAGACAGATGAAGTGGATCCAGAAAATCCTAAAACTTCGTGTAAGTGAAATGAAGTGGATCCTAAAAATCCGAACGCTTCATGTAAGACAAATGAAGTGGATACAAGAAATGCGAATACTTCATGTTAGACAAAAGAATTGGGAGCAGAAAAACAATAATACTTCGGTAAGACAAATGAAATGGATGCAGAAAATCTTAATAGTTCATGTAAGACAAATGCAGCGTATCCAAAAAACCCCTAATACTTTATGTAAGTTTTACGAAGGTGGTCCAAGATATCCTAATACCTCATGTAAGACAAATGAAGTGCATCCAGAAAATCCTAAAATTTCATGTAAGAAAAATGAAGTGGATCCTAAAAATCCTAACACTTCATGTAAGACAAATGAAGTGCGTCCAAAAATTCCAATATTTGATGTAAGTTTAATGAAGTTGATCCAAAATATTATAATACTTCATGAACACAAATGAAGTGGTTCCCGATAATCCTAAAACTTCATGTATGAAATATGAAGTGGATCCTAAAAATCTTAACACTTCATGTAAGACAAATGACGTGAATACAAAAAATCCAAATACTTCAATTAAGACAACTGAAGTGGAAGCAAAAAAACCATAATACTTCAGTAAGACAAATGAAATGGATCCAAAAAATCCTAATAGTTCATGTAAGACAAATGAAGCGCATCCAAAAAATCATTAATACTTCATGTAAGTTTTATGAAGTTGGTCCAAAACATTATAATACTTCATGTAAGACAAATGAAGTGGTTCCAGAAAATCCTAAAACTTCAAGTAAGAAAACTGAAGTGGATCTTAAAAAACCCTAACACTTCATGCAAGACAAATGAAGTGGATCCAAAAAAAAATTATAGTTCATGTAAGTTAAATTAAGTAGATCTAAGATATTCTAATATTTCCTGTAAGACAAATGAGTGGATCCAGAGAATCCTAAAACTTCAGGTAAGAAAAACGAAGTGGATTCTGAAAATCCTAATACTCCACGTAAGACAAATGAAGTGGATGCGAAAAATCTTAATACTTCATGTAAGACAAATGAAGTTGAAGAAACAAAGCTATACGCAAATAAATCCTAAGCAAAAAATCCTAATAGTTCATTTAAGACAAATGACGTGTTCAAGAAAATCCCTAATACTTTATGTAAGTTTTACGAAGTTGATCGAAAATATCCTAACACTTCATGTAAGACAAATGAAGTAGATAAAAAGAATGCGAATACTTCACGTTAGACAAATGAAGCGGAGCAAAAAACAATAATACTTCGGTAAGACAAATAAAATGGTTCTAGAAAATCCTAATAGTTCAGGTAAGAGAAATGAAGCGCATCCGAAAAATCCCTAATATTTATGTAAGTTTTAGGAAGTTGATCCAAAATATTCTAATACTTCATGTAAGACAGATGAAGTGGATCCAGAAAATCCTAAAACTTCGTGTAAGTGAAATGAAGTGGATCCTAAAAATCCTAACACTTCAGGTAAGACAAATGAAGTGGATACAAGAAATGCGAATACTTCATGTTAGACAAAAGAAGTGGGAGCAGAAAAACAATAATACTTCAGTAAGACAAATGAAATGGATGCAGAAAATCATAATAGTTCATGTAAGACAAATGCAGCGTATCCAAAAAATCCCTATTACTTTATGTAAGTTTTACGAAGGTGGTCCAAGATATCCTAATACTTCATGTAAGACAAATGAAGTGCATCCAGAAAATCCTAAAATTTCATGTAAGAAAAATGAAGTGGATCCTAGAAATCCTAACACTTCATGTAAGACAAATGAAGTGCGTCCAAAAATTCCAATACTTTATGTAAGTTTAATGAAGTTGATCCAAAATATTATAATACTTCATGAACACAAATGAAGTGGTTCCCGATAATCCTAAAACTTCATGCATGAAATATGAAGTGGATCCTAAAAATCTTAACACTTCATGTAAGACAAATGACGTGAATACAAAAAATCCAAATACTTCAATTAAGACAACTGAAGTGGAAGCAAAAAAACCATAATACTTCAGTAAGACAAATGAAATGGATCCAAAAAATCCTAATAGTTCATGTAAGACAAATGAAGCGCATCCAAAAAATCATTAATACTTCATGTAAGTTTTATGAAGTTGGTCCAAAACATTATAATACTTCATGTAAGACAAATGAAGTGGTTCCAGAAAATCCTAAAACTTCAAGTAAGAAAACTGAAGTGGATCTTAAAAAACCCTAACACTTCATGCAAGACAAATGAAGTGGATCCAAAAAAAAATTATAGTTCATGTAAGTTAAATTAAGTAGATCTAAGATATTCTAATATTTCCTGTAAGACAAATGAGTGGATCCAGAGAATCCTAAAACTTCAGGTAAGAAAAACGAAGTGGATTCTGAAAATCCTAATACTCCACGTAAGACAAATGAAGTGGATGCGAAAAAAAACCCCAAATACTTCATGTAAGACAAATGAAGTTGAAGAAACAAAGCTATACGCAAATAAATCCTAAGCAAAAAATCCTAATAGTTCATTTAAGACAAATGACGTGTTCAAGAAAATCCCTAATACTTTATGTAAGTTTTACGAAGTTGATCGAAAATATCCTAACACTTCATGTAAGACAAATGAAGTAGATAAAAAGAATGCGAATACTTCACGTTAGACAAATGAAGCGGTAGCAGAAAAACAATAATACTTCGGTAAGACAAATAAAATGGTTCTAGAAAATCCTAATAGTTCAGGTAAGAGAATTAAATTGCATCCGAAAAATCCCTAATATTTATGTAAGTTTTAGGAAGTTGATCCAAAATATTCTAATACTTCATGTAAGACAGATGAAGTGGATCCAGAAAATCCTAAAACTTCGTGTAAGTGAAATGAAGTGGATCCTAAAAATCCTAACACTTCATGTAAGACAAATGAAGTGGATACAAGAAATGCGAATACTTCATGTTAGACAAAAGAAGTGGGAGCAGAAAAACAATAATACTTCAGTAAGACAAATGAAATGGATGCAGAAAATCATAATAGTTCATGTAAGACAAATGCAGCGTATCCAAAAAATCCCTATTACTTTATGTAAGTTTTACGAAGGTGGTCCAAGATATCCTAATACTTCATGTAAGACAAATGAAGTGCATCCAGAAAATCCTAAAATTTCATGTAAGAAAAATGAAGTGGATCCTAAAAATCCTAACACTTCATGTAAGACAAATGAAGTGCGTCCAAAAATTCCAATACTTTATGTAAGTTTAATGAAGTTGATCCAAAATATTATAATACTTCATGAACACAAATGAAGTGGTTCCCGATAATCCTAAAACTTCATGCATGAAATATGAAGTGGATCCTAAAAATCTTAACACTTCATGTAAGACAAATGACGTGAATACAAAAAATCCAAATACTTCAATTAAGACAACTGAAGTGGAAGCAAAAAAACCATAATACTTCAGTAAGACAAATGAAATGGATCCAAAAAATCCTAATAGTTCATGTAAGACAAATGAAGCGCATCCAAAAAATCATTAATACTTCATGTAAGTTTTATGAAGTTGGTCCAAAACATTATAATACTTCATGTAAGACAAATGAAGTGGTTCCAGAAAATCCTAAAACTTCAAGTAAGAAAACTGAAGTGGATCTTAAAAAACCCTAACACTTCATGCAAGACAAATGAAGTGGATCCAAAAAAAAATTATAGTTCATGTAAGTTAAATTAAGTAGATCTAAGATATTCTAATATTTCCTGTAAGACAAATGAGTGGATCCAGAGAATCCTAAAACTTCAGGTAAGAAAAACGAAGTGGATTCTGAAAATCCTAATACTCCACGTAAGACAAATGAAGTGGATGCGAAAAAAACCCCCAAATACTTCATGTAAGACAAATGAAGTTGAAGAAACAAAGCTATACGCAAATAAATCCTAAGCAAAAAATCCTAATAGTTCATTTAAGACAAATGACGTGTTCAAGAAAATCCCTAATACTTTATGTAAGTTTTACGAAGTTGATCGAAAATATCCTAACACTTCATGTAAGACAAATGAAGTAGATAAAAAGAATGCGAATACTTCACGTTAGACAAATGAAGCGGTAGCAGAAAAACAATAATACTTCGGTAAGACAAATAAAATGGTTCTAGAAAATCCTAATAGTTCAGGTAAGAGAATTAAATTGCATCCGAAAAATCCCTAATATTTATGTAAGTTTTAGGAAGTTGATCCAAAATATTCTAATACTTCATGTAAGACAGATGAAGTGGATCCAGAAAATCCTAAAACTTCGTGTAAGTGAAATGAAGTGGATCCTAAAAATCCTAACACTTCATGTAAGACAAATGAAGTGGATACAAGAAATGCGAATACTTCATGTTAGACAAAAGAAGTGGGAGCAGAAAAACAATAATACTTCAGTAAGACAAATGAAATGGATGCAGAAAATCATAATAGTTCATGTAAGACAAATGCAGCGTATCCAAAAAATCCCTATTACTTTATGTAAGTTTTACGAAGGTGGTCCAAGATGTCCTAATACTTCATGTAAGACAAATGAAGTGCATCCAGAAAATCCTAAAATTTCATGTAAGAAAAATGAAGTGGATCCTAAAAATCCTAACACTTCATGTAAGACAAATGAAGTGCGTCCAAAAATTCCAATACTTTATGTAAGTTTAATGAAGTTGATCCAAAATATTATAATACTTCATGAACACAAATGAAGTGGTTCCCGATAATCCTAAAACTTCATGCATGAAATATGAAATGGATCCTAAAAATCTTAACACTTCATGTAAGACAAATGACGTGAATACAAAAAATCCAAATACTTCAATTAAGACAACTGAAGTGGAAGCAAAAAAACCATAATACTTCAGTAAGACAAATGAAATGGATCCAAAACATCCTAATAGTTGATGTAAGACAAATGAAGCGCATCCAAAAAATCATTAATACTTCATGTAAGTTTTATGAAGTTGGTCCAAAACATTATAATACTTCATGTAAGACAAATGAAGTGGTTCCAGAAAATCCTAAAACTTCAAGTAAGAAAACTGAAGTGGATCTTAAAAAACCCTAACACTTCATGCAAGACAAATGAAGTGGATCCAAAAAAAAATAATAGTTCATGTAAGTTAAATTAAGTAGATCTAAGATATTCTAATATTTCCTGTAAGACAAATGAGTGGATCCAGAGAATCCTAAAACTTCAGGTAAGAAAAACGAAGTGGATTCTGAAAATCCTAATACTCCACGTAAGACAAATGAAGTGGATGCGAAAAAAACCCCCAAATACTTCATGTAAGACAAATGAAGTTGAAGAAACAAAGCTATACGCAAATAAATCCTAAGCAAAAAATCCTAATAGTTCATTTAAGACAAATGACGTGTTCAAGAAAATCCCTAATACTTTATGTAAGTTTTACGAAGTTGATCGAAAATATCCTAACACTTCATGTAAGACAAATGAAGTAGATAAAAAGAATGCGAATACTTCACGTTAGACAAATGAAGCGGTAGCAGAAAAACAATAATACTTCGGTAAGACAAAAAATATGGTTCTACAAAATCCTAATAGTTCAGGTAAGAGAAATGAAGCGCATCCGAAAAATCCCTAATATTTATGTAAGTTTTAGGAAGTTGATCCAAAATATTCTAATACTTCATGTAAGACAGATGAAGTGGATCCAGAAAATCCTAAAACTTCGTGTAAGTGAAATGAAGTGGATCCTAAAAATCCTAACACTTCATGTAAGACAAATGAAGTGGATACAAGAAATGCTAATACTTGATGTTAGACAAAAGAAGTGAGAGCAGAAAAACAATAATACTTCGGTAAGACAAATGAAATGGATGCAGAAAATCATAATAGTTCATGTAAGACAAATGCAGCGTATCCAAAAAATCCCTATTACTTTATGTAAGTTTTGAAGTGGTCCAAGATATCCTAATACTTCATGTAAGACAAATGAAGTGCATCCAGAAAATCCTAAAATTTCATGTAAGAAAAATGAAGTGGATCCTAAAAATCCTAACACTTCATGTAAGACAAATGAAGTGCGTCCAAAAATTCCAATACTTTATGTAAGTTTAATGAAGTTGATCCAAAATATTATAATACTTCATGAACACAAATGAAGTGGTTCCCGATAATCCTAAAACTTCATGCATGAAATATGAAGTGGATCCTAAAAATCTTAACACTTCATGTAAGACAAATGACGTGAATACAAAAAATCCAAATACTTCAATTAAGACAACTGAAGTGGAAGCAAAAAAACCATAATACTTCAGTAAGACAAATGAAATGGATCCAAAAAATCCTAATAGTTCATGTAAGACAAATGAAGCGCATCCAAAAAATCATTAATACTTCATGTAAGTTTTATGAAGTTGGTCCAAAACATTATAATACTTCATGTAAGACAACTGGTTCCAGAAAATCCTAAAACTTCAAGTAAGAAAACTGAAGTGGATCTTAAAAAACCCTAACACTTCATGCAAGACAAATGAAGTGGATCCAAAAAAAAATAATAGTTCATGTAAGTTAAATTAAGTAGATCTAAGATATTCTAATATTTCCTGTAAGACAAATGATTGGATCCAGAGAATCCTAAAACTTCAGGTAAGAAAAACGAAGTGGATTCTGAAAATCCTAATACTCCACGTAAGACAAATGAAGTGGATGCGAAAAAACCCCCCAAATACTTCATGTAAGACAAATGAAGTTGAAGAAACAAAGCTATACGCAAATAAATCCTAAGCAAAAAATCCTAATAGTTCATTTAAGACAAATGACGTGTTCAAAAAAATACCTAATACTTTATGTAAGTTTTACGAAGTTGATCGAAAATATCCTAACACTTCATGTAGGACAAATGAAGTGGATAAAAAGAATGCGAATACTTCACGTTAGACAAATGAAGCGGTAGCAGAAAAACAATAATACTTCGGTAAGACAAATAAAATGATTCTAGAAAATCCTAATCGTTCAGGTAAGAGAAATGAAGCGCATCCAAAAAATCCCTAATATTTTATGTAAGTTTTACGAAGTTGATCCAAAATATTCTAATACTTCATGTAAGACAGATGAAGTGGATCCAGAAAGTCCTAAAACTTCGTGTAAATGAAACGAAGTGGATCCTAAAAATCCTAACACTTCATGTAAGACAAATGAAGTGGATACAAGAAATGCTAATACTTGATGTTAGACAAAAGAAGTGGGAGCAGAAAAACAATAATACTTCGGTAAGAGAAATGAAATGGATGCAGAAAATCTTAATAGTTCATGTAAGACAAATGCAGCGTATCCAAAAAATCCCTAATATTTATGTAAGTTTTAGGAAGTTGATCCAAAATATTCTAATACTTCATGTAAGACAGATGAAGTGGATCCAGAAAATCCTAAAACTTCGTGTAAGTGAAATGAAGTGTATCCTAAAAATCCTAACACTTCATGTAAGACAAATGAAGTGGATACAAGAAATGCGAATACTTCATGTTAGACAAAAGAAATGGGAGCAGAAAAACAATAATACTTCTGTAAGAGAAATGAAATGGATCCAAACAATCCTAATAGTTCATGTAAGACAAATGAAGTGGATACAACAAAAAATGCGAATACTTCGTGTTAGACAAATGAAGTGGGAGCAGAAAAACAATAATAGTTGTGTAAGACAAATGAAATGGTTGCAGTAAATCTTAACAATTCATGTAAGACAAATGATGAGCATCCAAAAAATCCCTAATACTTTATGTAAGTTTTACGAAGTTGATCCAAAATATTCTAATACTTCATGTAAGACAGATGAAGTGGATCCAGAAAATCCTAAAACTTCGTGTAAGTGAAATGAAGTGGATCCTAAAAATCCGAACGCTTCATGTAAGACAAATGAAGTGGATACAAGAAATGCGAATACTTCATGTTAGACAAAAGAATTGGGAGCAGAAAAACAATAATACTTCGGTATTACTTTATGGGGCCACAGTAATTGGCTGACGCTGTTGTGGACTCCCTGCCATTGAGGCGAAGTTGAATAAAATAAAAAAAAAAAAAAAAAAAAAAAAAAAAAAAAGACAAATGAAATGGATGCAGAAAATCTTAATAGTTCATGTAAGACAAATGCAGCGTATCCAAAAAACCCCTAATACTTTATGTAAGTTTTACGAAGGTGGTCCAAGATATCCTAATACCTCATGTAAGACAAATGAAGTGCATCCAGAAAATCCTAAACTTTCATGTAAGAAAAATGAAGTGGATCTAAAAATCCTAACACTTCATGTAAGACAAATGAAGTGCGTCCAAAAATTCCAATATTTGATGTAAGTTTAATGAAGTTGATCCCAAATATTATAATACTTCATGAACACAAATGAAGTGGTTCCCGATAATCCTAAAACTTCATGTATGAAATATGAAGTGGATCCTAAAAATCTTAACACTTCATGTAAGACAAATGACGTGAATACAAAAAATCCAAATACTTCAATTAAGACAAATGAAGTGGAAGCAAAAAAACCATAATACTCCTGCAAGCCAAATGAAATGGATCCAAAAAATCCTAATAGTTCATGTAAGACAAATGAAGCGCATCCAAAAAATCATTAATACTTTATGTAAGTTTTATGAAGTTGGTCCAAAACATTATAATACTTCATGTAAGACAAATGAAGTGGTTCCAGAAAATCCTAAAACTTCATGTAAGAAAACTGAAGTGGATCCTAAAAAACACTAACACTTCATGCAAGACAAATGAAGTGGATCCAAAAAAAAATAATAGTTCATGTAAGTTAAATTAAGTAGATCTAAAATATTGTAATATTTCCTGTAAGACAAATGAGTGGATCCAGAGAATCCTAAAACTTCAGGTAAGAAAAATGAAGTGGATTCTGAAAATCCTAATACTCCATGTAAGACAAATGAAGTGGATGCGAAAAAAAACCCCAAATACTTCATGTAAGACAAATGAAGTTGAAGAAACAAAGCTATACGCAAATAAATCCTAAGCAAAAAATCCTAATAGTTCATTTAAGACAAATGACGTGTTCCAGAAAATCCCTAATACTTTATGTAAGTTTTACGAAGTTGATCCAAAATATCCTAACACTTCATGTAAGACAAATGAAGTGGATAAAAAAAATGCGAATACTTCACGTTAGACAAATGAAGCGGTAGCAGAAAAACAATAATACTTCGGTAAGACAAATAAAATGGTTCTAGAAAATCCTAATCGTTCAGGTAAGACAAATGAAGCGCATCCAAAAAATCTCTAATATTTTATGTAAGTTTTACGAAGTTGATCCAAAATATTATAATACTTCATGTAAGACAGATGAAGTGGATCCAGAAAATCCTAAACTTCGTGTAAGAGAAATGAACTGGATCCTAAAAATCCAAATACTTCATGTAAGACAAATGAAGTGGATGCAAAAAATGCGAATACTTCATGTTAGACAAATGAAGTGGGAGCAGAAAAATAATAATACTTCGGTAACACAAATGAAATGGATGCAGAAAATCTTAATAGTTCATGTAAGACAAATGAAGCGTATCCAAAAAATCCCTAATACTTTATGTAAGTTTTACGAAGGTGATCCAAGATATCCTAATATTTCATGTAAGGCAAATGAAGTGGATCCAGAAAATCCTAAAATTTTGATGTAAGAAAAATGAAGTGGATCCTAAAAATCCTAACACTTGATGTAAGACAAATGAAGTGGATACAAAAAATGCGAATACTTCTTGTTAGACAAATAAAGTGGGAGCAGAAAACAAATAATACTTCGGTAAGACAAATAAAATTGTTCCAGAATATCTTAATAGTTCATGTAAGACAAATGAAGTGCAGCCAAAAATTCCAATACTTTATGTAAGTTTTATGAAGTTGATCCAAAATATTCTAATACTTCATGTAACACAAATGAAGTGGTTCCTGATAATCCTAAAAGCTTCATGTATGAAATATGAAGTGGATCCTAGAAATCTAACACTTCATCTAAGACAAATGACTTGAATACAAAAAATCCAAATACTTCAATTAAGACAAATGAAGTGGAAGCAAAAAAAACATAATACTTCTGTAAGACAAATAAAATGGATCCAAAAAATCCTAATAGTTCATATAAGACAAATGAAGATCATTCTTAAGATCATTAATACTTTATGTAAGTTTTATGAAGTTGATCCAAGATATTCTAATTCTTCATGTAAGACAAATGAAGTGTTTCCAGAGAATCCGAAATCTTCATGTAAGAAAACTGAAGTGGATCCTAAAAAAACACTAATACTTCATGCAAGACAAATGAAGTGGATCCAAAAAAATCCTAATAATTCATGTAAAACAAATGAAGTGGATCCAAAAGAAACCTAATAGTTCATGTAAGTTAAATGAAGTAGATCCAAAATCTAATACTTCTTATAAGACAAATGAGTGGATCCAGAGAATCCCAAAACTTCATGTAAGAAAAATGAAGTGGATTCTAAAAATCCTCATACTTCATGTAAGACAAATTAAGTGGAAGCAACATAGGTATACGCAAATAAATCCTAAGCAAAAAAATGCTAATAGTTCATGTAGACAAATGAAGTGGTTCCAGAAAATCCTAAAACTTCATGTAAGAAAACTGAAGTGGATCCTAAAAATCCTAATACTTCATGTAAGGCAAATGAAGTGGATAAAAAAAACCCCTAATACTTCATGTAGGACAAATGAAGTGGATCGCAAAAACCCTAATACTTCATGTAACACAAACGAAGTGGTTCCAAAAAATCCAAATAATTCATGTAAGACAAATGCAGTGGATCCAAAAAATCCCTAATACTTTATGTAAGTTTTATGAAGGTGGTCCAAGATTTCCTAATACTTCATGTAAGACAAATGAAGTGGATCCAGAAAATCCTAAAATTTCATGTAAGAAAAATTAAGTGGATCCTAAAAATCCTAACACTTCATGTAAGACAAATGAAGTGCATCCAAAAATTCCAATACTTTATGTAAGTTTTATGAAGTTGATCCAAAATATTCTAATACTTCATGTAACACAAATGAAGTGGTTCCCGATAATCCTAAAGCTTCATGTATGAAATATGAAGTGGATCCTAGAAATCCTAACACTTCATGTAAGACAAATGACTTGAATACAAAAAATCCAAATACTTCAATTAAGACAAATGAAGTGGAAGCAAAAAAAACATAATACTTCTGTAAGACAAATAAAATGGATCCAAAAAATCCTAATAGTTCATATAAGACAAATGAAGATCATTCTTAAGATCATTAATACTTTATGTAAGTTTTGTGAAGTTGATCCAAGATATTCTAATTCTTCATGTAAGACAAATGAAGTGTTTCAGAGAATCCAGAAATCTTCATGTAAGAAAACTGAAGTGGATCCTAAAAAAACACTAATACTTCATGTAAGACAAGCGAAGTGGATCCAAAAAATCCTAATAATTCATGTAAAACAAATGAAGTGGATCCAAAAGAAACCTAATAGTTCATGTAAGTTAAATGAAGTAGATCCAAAATCTAATACTTCTTATAAGACAAATGAGTGGATCCAGAGAATCCCAAAACTTCATGTAAGAAAAATGAAGTGGATTCTAAAAATCCTCATACTTCATGTAAGACAAATTAAGTGGAAGCAACATAGGTATACGCAAATAAATCCTAAGCAAAAAATGCTAATAGTTCATGTAGACAAATGAAGTGGTTCCAGAAAATCCTAAAACTACATGTAAGAAAACTGAAGTGGATCCTAAAAATCCTAATACTTCATGTAAGGCAAATGAAGTGGATAAAAAAAACCCCTAATACTTCATGTAGGAAAAATGAAGTGGATCGCAAAACCCTAATACTTCATGTAACACAAACGAAGTGGTTCCAAAAAATCCAAATAATTCATGTAAGACAAATGACGCGGATCCAGAAAATCCTAATACTTCATGTAAGAAAAATGAACTGGATGCAAAAATCTCTTATACTTCATGTAAGAGAAATGAAGTGGATCCAAAAAATTCCAATACTTTATGTAAGTTTTATGAAGTTGATCCAAAATATTATATTACTTCATGAACACAAATGAAGTGGTTCCCGATAATCCTAAAACTTCATGTATGAAAATAAAAGCGGATCCTAAAATCTTAACACTTCATATAAGACAAATGAAGTGGATCCAAAAGAAACCTAATAGTTCATGTAAGTTAAATGAAGTAGATCCAAAATCTAATACTTCTTATAAGACAAATGAAGTGGATCCAGAGAATCCCAAAACTTCATGTAAGAAAAATGAAGTGAATCTAAAAATCCTCATACTTCATCTAAGACAAATTAAGTGGAAGCAACATAGGTATACATAAATAAATCCTAAGCAAAAAATGCTAATAGTTCATGTAGACAAATGAAGTGGTTCCAGAAAATCCTAAAACTTCATGTAAGAAAACTGAAGTGGATCCTAAAAGTCCTAATACTTCATGTAAGGCAAATGAAGTGGATAAAAAAACCCCTAATACTTCATGTAGGACAAATGAAGTGGATCGCAAAAACCCTAATACTTCATGTAACACAAACGAAGTGGTTCCAAAAAATCCAAATAATTCATGTAAGACAAATGCAGCGGATCCAAAAAATCCCTAATACTTTATGTAAGTTTTATGAAGTGGTCCAAGATATCCTAATACTTCATGTAAGACAACTGAAGTGGATCCAGAAAATCCTAAAATTTCATTTAAGAAAAATTAAGTGGATCCTAAAAATCTTAACACTTCATGTAAGACAAATGAAGTGCATCCAAAAATTCCAATACTTTATGTAAGTTTAATGAAGTTGATCCAAAATATTATATTACTTCATGAACACAAATGAAGTGGTTCCCGATAATCCTAAAACTTCATGTATGAAATATGAAGCGGATCCTAAAAATCTTAACACTTCATATAAGACAAATGAAGTGGATCCAAAAGAAACCTAATAGTTCATGTAAGTTAAATGAAGTGGATCCAAAAAATCTAATACTTCATGTAAGACAAATGAGTGGATTCAGAAAATCCCAAAACTTCATGTAAGAAAAATGAAGTGGATTCTAAAAATCCTCATACTTCATCTAAGACAAATTAAGTGGAAGCAACATAGGTATACTATGCAAAATAAATCCTAAGTGGATCAAAAAATGCTAATAGTTCATGTAGACAAATGAAGTGGTTCCAGAAAATCCTAAAACTTCATGTAAGAAAATGAAGTGGATCTAAAAGTCCTAATACTTCATGTAAGGCAAATGAAGTGGATAAAAACCCTAATACTTCATGTAGGACAAATGAAGTGGATCGCAAAAACCCTAATACTTCATGTAACACAAACGAAGTGGTTCCAAAAAATCCAAATAATTCATGTAAGACAAATGCAGTGGATCCAAAAAATCCCTAATACTTTATGTAAGTTTTATGAAGGTGGTCCAAGATATCCTAATACTTCATGTAAGACAAATGAAGTGGATCCAGAAAATCCTAAAATTTCATTTAAGAAAAATTAAGTGGATCCTAAAAAACACTAACACTTCATGCAAGACAAATGAAGTGGATCCAAAAAAAAATAATAGTTCATGTAAGTTAAATTAAGTAGATCTAAAATATTGTAATATTTCCTGTAAGACAAATGAGTGGATCCAGAGAATCCTAAAACTTCAGGTAAGAAAAATGAAGTGGATTCTGAAAATCCTAATACTCCATGTAAGACAAATGAAGTGGATGCGAAAAAAAACCCCAAATACTTCATGTAAGACAAATGAAGTTGAAGAAACAAAGCTATACGCAAATAAATCCTAAGCAAAAAATCCTAATAGTTCATTTAAGACAAATGACGTGTTCCAGAAAATCCCTAATACTTTATGTAAGTTTTACGAAGTTGATCCAAAATATCCTAACACTTCATGTAAGACAAATGAAGTGGATAAAAAAAATGCGAATACTTCACGTTAGACAAATGAAGCGGTAGCAGAAAAACAATAATACTTCGGTAAGACAAATAAAATGGTTCTAGAAAATCCTAATCGTTCAGGTAAGACAAATGAAGCGCATCCAAAAAATCTCTAATATTTTATGTAAGTTTTACGAAGTTGATCCAAAATATTATAATACTTCATGTAAGACAGATGAAGTGGATCCAGAAAATCCTAAACTTCGTGTAAGAGAAATGAACTGGATCCTAAAAATCCAAATACTTCATGTAAGACAAATGAAGTGGATGCAAAAAATGCTAATACTTCATGTTAGACAAATGAAGTGGGAGCAGAAAAATAATAATACTTCGGTAAGACAAATGAAATGGATGCAGAAAATCTTAATAGTTCATGTAAGACAAATGAAGCGTATCCAAAAAATCCCTAATACTTTATGTAAGTTTTACGAAGGTGATCCAAGATATCCTAATATTTCATGTAAGGCAAATGAAGTGGATCCAGAAAATCCTAAAATTTTGATGTAAGAAAAATGAAGTGGATCCTAAAAATCCTAACACTTGATGTAAGACAAATGAAGTGGATACAAAAAATGCGAATACTTCTTGTTAGACAAATAAAGTGGGAGCAGAAAACAAATAATACTTCGGTAAGACAAATAAAATTGTTCCAGAATATCTTAATAGTTCATGTAAGACAAATGAAGTGCAGCCAAAAATTCCAATACTTTATGTAAGTTTTATGAAGTTGATCCAAAATATTCTAATACTTCATGTAACACAAATGAAGTGGTTCCCGATAATCCTAAAGCTTCATGTATGAAATATGAAGTGGATCCTAGAAATCCTAACACTTCATCTAAGACAAATGACTTGAATACAAAAAATCCAAATACTTCAATTAAGACAAATGAAGTGGAAGCATAAAAAACATAATACTTCTGTAAGACAAATAAAATGGATCCAAAAAATCCTAATAGTTCATATAAGACAAATGAAGATCATTCTTAAGATCATTAATACTTTATGTAAGTTTTATGAAGTTGATCCAAGATATTCTAATTCTTCATGTAAGACAAATGAAGTGTTTCCAGAGAATCCGAAATCTTCATGTAAGAAAACTGAAGTGGATCCTAAAAAAACACTAATACTTCATGCAAGACAAATGAAGTGGATCCAAAAAAATCCTAATAATTCATGTAAAACAAATGAAGTGGATCCAAAAGAAACCTAATAGTTCATGTAAGTTAAATGAAGTAGATCCAAAATCTAATACTTCTTATAAGACAAATGAGTGGATCCAGAGAATCCCAAAACTTCATGTAAGAAAAATGAAGTGGATTCTAAAAATCCTCATACTTCATGTAAGACAAATTAAGTGGAAGCAACATAGGTATACGCAAATAAATCCTAAGCAAAAAAATGCTAATAGTTCATGTAGACAAATGAAGTGGTTCCAGAAAATCCTAAAACTTCATGTAAGAAAACTGAAGTGGATCCTAAAAATCCTAATACTTCATGTAAGGCAAATGAAGTGGATAAAAAACCCTAATACTTCATGTAGGACAAATGAAGTGGATCAAAAAACCCTAATACTTCATGTAACACAAATGAAGTGGTTCCAAAAATCCAAATAATTCATGTAAGACAAATGCAGTGGATCCAAAAAATCCCTAATACTTTATGTAAGTTTTATGAAGGTGGTCCAAGATTTCCTAATACTTCATGTAAGACAAATGAAGTGGATCCAGAAAATCCTAAAATTTCATGTAAGAAAAATGAAGTGGATCCTAAAAATCCTAACACTTCATGTAAGACAAATGAAGTGCATCCAAAAATTCCAATACTTTATGTAAGTTTTATGAAGTTGATCCAAAATATTCTAATACTTCATGTAACACAAATGAAGTGGTTCCCGATAATCCTAAAGCTTCATGTATGAAATATGAAGTGGATCCTAGAAATCCTAACACTTCATGTAAGACAAATGACTTGAATACAAAAAATCCAAATACTTCAATTAAGACAAATGAAGTGGAAGCAAAAAAACATAATACTTCTGTAAGACAAATAAAATGGATCCAAAAATCCTAATAGTTCATATAAGACAAATGAAGATCATTCTTAAGATCATTAATACTTTATGTAAGTTTTGTGAAGTTGATCCAAGATATTCTAATTCTTCATGTAAGACAAATGAAGTGTTTCAGAGAATCCGAAATCTTCATGTAAGAAAACTGAAGTGGATCCTAAAACACTAATACTTCATGCAAGACAAATGAAGTGGATCCAAAAAAATCCTAATAATTCATGTAAAACAAATGAAGTGGATCCAAAAGAAACCTAATAGTTCATGTAAGTTAAATGAAGTAGATCCAAAATCTAATACTTCTTATAAGACAAATGAGTGGATCCAGAGAATCCCAAAACTTCATGTAAGAAAAATGAAGTGGATTCTAAAAATCCTCATACTTCATGTAAGACAAATTAAGTGGAAGCAACATAGGTATACGCAAATAAATCCTAAGCAAAAAAATGCTAATAGTTCATGTAGACAAATGAAGTGGTTCCAGAAAATCCTAAAACTACATGTAAGAAAACTGAAGTGGATCCTAAAAATCCTAATACTTCATGTAAGGCAAATGAAGTGGATAAAAAAAACCCCTAATACTTCATGTAGGACAAATGAAGTGGATCGCAAAAACCCTAATACTTCATGTAACACAAACGAAGTGGTTCCAAAAAATCCAAATAATTCATGTAAGACAAATGCAGCGGATCCAAAAAATCCCTAATACTTTATGTAAGTTTTATGAAGGTGGTCCAAGATATCCTAATACTTCATGTAAGACAAAAGAAGTGGATCCAGAAAATCCTAAAATTTCATTTAAGAAAAATTAAGTGGATCCTAAAAATCTTAACACTTCATGTAAGACAAATGAAGTGCATCCAAAAATTCCAATACTTTATGTAAGTTTAATGAAGTTGATCCAAAATATTATATTACTTCATGAACACAAATGAAGTGGTTCCCGATAATCCTAAAACTTCATGTATGAAATATGAAGCGGATCCTAAAAATCTTAACACTTCATATAAGACAAATGAAGTGGATCCAAAAGAAACCTAATAGTTCATGTAAGTTAAATGAAGTAGATCCAAAATCTAATACTTCTTATAAGACAAATGAGTGGATCCAGAGAATCCCAAAACTTCATGTAAGAAAAATGAAGTGGATTCTAAAAATCCTCATACTTCATCTAAGACAAATTAAGTGGAAGCAACATAGGTATACGCAAATAAATCCTAAGCAAAAAAATGCTAATAGTTCATGTAGACAAATGAAGTGGTTCCAGAAAATCCTAAAACTTCATGTAAGAAAACTGAAGTGGATCCTAAAAGTCCTAATACTTCATGTAAGGCAAATGAAGTGGATAAAAAAACCCCTAATACTTCATGTAGGACAAATGAAGTGGATCGCAAAAACCCTAATACTTCATGTAACACAAACGAAGTGGTTCCAAAAAATCCAAATAATTCATGTAAGACAAATGCAGCGGATCCAAAAAATCCCTAATACTTTATGTAAGTTTTATGAAGGTGGTCCAAGATATCCTAATACTTCATGTAAGACAAAAGAAGTGGATCCAGAAAATCCTAAAATTTCATTTAAGAAAAATTAAGTGGATCCTAAAAATCTTAACACTTCATGTAAGACAAATGAAGTGCATCCAAAAATTCCAATACTTTATGTAAGTTTAATGAAGTTGATCCAAAATATTATATTACTTCATGAACACAAATGAAGTGGTTCCCGATAATCCTAAAACTTCATGTATGAAATATGAAGCGGATCCTAAAAATCTTAACACTTCATATAAGACAAATGAAGTGGATCCAAAAGAAACCTAATAGTTCATGTAAGTTAAATGAAGTAGATCCAAAATCTAATACTTCTTATAAGACAAATGAGTGGATCCAGAGAATCCCAAAACTTCATGTAAGAAAAATGAAGTGGATTCTAAAAATCCTCATACTTCATCTAAGACAAATTAAGTGGAAGCAACATAGGTATACGCAAATAAATCCTAAGCAAAAAAATGCTAATAGTTCATGTAGACAAATGAAGTGGTTCCAGAAAATCCTAAAACTTCATGTAAGAAAACTGAAGTGGATCCTAAAAGTCCTAATACTTCATGTAAGGCAAATGAAGTGGATAAAAAAACCCCTAATACTTCATGTAGGACAAATGAAGTGGATCGCAAAAACCCTAATACTTCATGTAACACAAACGAAGTGGTTCCAAAAAATCCAAATAATTCATGTAAGACAAATGCAGTGGATCCAAAAAATCCCTAATACTTTATGTAAGTTTTATGAAGGTGGTCCAAGATATCCTAATACTTCATGTAAGACAAATGAAGTGGATCCAGAAAATCCTAAAATTTCATTTAAGAAAAATTAAGTGGATCCTAAAAATCTTAACACTTCATGTAAGACAAATGAAGTGCATCCAAAAATTGCAATACTTTATGTAAGTTTAATGAAGTTGATCCAAAATATTATATTACTTCATGAACACAAATGAAGTGGTTCCCGATAATCCTAAAACTTCATGCATGAAATATGAAGCGGATCCTAAATATCTTAACACTTCATGTAAGACAAATGACGTGAATAAAAAAAATCCAAATACTTCAATTAAGACAAATGAAGTGGAAGCAAAAAAACCATAATACTCCTGCAAGACAAATGAAATGGATCCAAAAAATCCTAATAGTTCATGTAAGACAAATGAAGCGCATCCAAAAAATCATTAATACTTCACGTAAGTTTTATGAAGTTGGTCCAAAACATTATAAAACTTCATGTAAGACAAATGAAGTGGTTCCAGAAAATCCTAAAACTTCAAGTAAGAAAACTGAAGTGGATCCTAAAAAACCCTAACACTTCATGCAAGACAAATGAAGTGGATCCAAAAAAAAATAATAGTTCATGTAAGTTAAATTAAGTAGATCTAAGATATTCTAATATTTCCTGTAAGACAAATGAGTGGATCCAGAGAATCCTAAAACTTCAGGTAAGAAAAACGAAGTGGATTCTGAAAATCCTAATACTCCATGTAAGACAAATGAAGTGGATACGAAAAAAACCCCCAAATACTTCATGTAAGACAAATGAAGTTGAAGAAACAAAGCTATACGCAAATAAATCCTAAGCAAAAAATCCTAATAGTTCATTCAAGACAAATGACGTGAGTAGTACACAGCTCACTATACGTCACTTTTTGAAGCGGGTGTTATTTTAAGAAATTTAAGAAATATTTCTTAAAATATTGCGCAACCCCAAATGCAACAAATATTACGCAATCCCAAAGCAAACCCTTGCGCAATCGATAAAGCCAAGGTCAAGTCCAAAATCCCAATTTCAAAAATTATTCCCAAAATTATTCCCAAAATTATTCCCAAAATTATTCCAAAATTATTCCAAAAATTATTCCAAAAATTAATTCCCAAAAATTATTCCCAAAATTATTCCAAATCCCAATTCCAAAATTATTCCAAAATTATTCCCAAAATTATTCTAAAAATTAATTTCCAAACAACTTGTCGCTTTCTCCGCCTCGCTTGCCAAACACAGCCAAAGTCTTAGGGGTATTTAATAAAATGGACAAGGAACAAATTAACAAAGTTTTATGGACTATCGGTGACATGGTGTGTAAAAATGACACTAAAAATGACAGTGACACTAAAAATGAAGAAAGTAAAAGTGAGTGTGACAGCGACTATGAAGGATGTGATTGTGACGAGTGTAAATATGAGAGTGACAACGACTATGAAGGATGTGTTTGTGACGAGTGTAAATATGACAGTGAAAGTTTTGGTTGCTGTAAATGGAAGGAAGAAGTGTGTGACAGTGAGAGTGACAGTGAAAGTTTTGGCGGCTGTGATTGGAAGGAAGAAATATGTGACAGCGAGTGTGAATGTGAGTGTGTGTTTTGTGAGGAGTTTTGTAATAATGATGTTTTTTAATTCATAATTTTTCTAATCCCAAATAAGGATTAGAAAACACATTAAATTAGTACCCATAAGGTAATGTATCATAATTCTCTAAAACAACCCTCTTATTATAGTCCATAGAAAATGTTTTTTCCTGGTACTTATTGACTATTTCTTGTGTGTCAGGGTCTCTAGTGATAGCTTTTTCGTTGACTGTTTTTACACTGTTAATAACACCAGTAACCATTTTTTCCATAATGTTAGGGTTGACAATCTGTTCATTTTTGTAGTTTAAAGTGAACCCCTTAACTTTACAAGTTATTTTGCCGTTAGCAGTTTCATACGCATATGACTTAGGACCGGTAGCAACCCATCGGATGATATAATCATTATCATCTAGTTCGTTTGTTAAATCCCCTAAGGAATTCCCTGTTTTCACAGTGTTACCCCCAGGACGACTTATGTACCAAACACTATCGGTATCATAACCTAGTACTTGATCTCCGAGATGATCCAATACTTCGTATAACATCTCTCGCGCGTGACTAGTAGTAAAACTGGCTATGTAGATGTTGGTATTAAAGATATTATCAACAAACTGGTCCTTGAGATTATAACTCATTTGGATCATTTCATTATTAATGAACCTAATGTTTAGATCTTCTACCGTATCATTTAGGAGTATTTTGTAAAACTTGGTAGGATTTGTTACATAATGATCTTTTTGCATATTAGTTCTTTGACCAAACTTCCCCCACAAGCTATTTAAACACAACTTAGCTATTTGTCTCATTCCAGGATTGTACTTGATTGTACCCAGATCTATATTGAGTTTTTCCTTAACATCTTTTTTGTAGTCATCTAATGTCATGAATTTACAACCAGGACCAACATCTGGGGGTTTAGAAGATTCCATTTTAATCTTCATGAACTTTTTGACATATCCCTTGAATAAGGTTTCGGAAGTTTGTTTAAAGTGCCAAGCTTCGTAAATCTCATTCACTTTGTATCCCTTCTTTATGGCATTGTTTAGTTCGTTCGTACACCAGGTTCCTATGAAAGATCTTTCCTCCGATGTGTGTTTACATTTAGTTTGCTGTTGTGTTTTTGAACAGGTTCTATACAGCGGGAACAACAACTTTTCAGACTTTCCACACTTTGTTTTGACTGGTAACACTGGGTGGTATAAACCCCTTGGTGCTTCCACTTTACACTTTACATATCCAAACCAGTCGGGATTATGCTTGTTAGGGTTAAAATATTTAACAGGGTGACCGACAGGATACTTTTTGAAAAATTGTACGGTAGGGTACAAACTAACATAGTCAGCATAACAACCTTTTTCATTAAGTTTAAAGGTATGTTTGAGTTTTGTCACATTTGTACGCCCACCAAAGAAGGCATCCCTAGGATCTAATGGTGTAATAAATTCACCCTTATGAGCTAGATTCCACTTTTTAAACTTAGGATCTTTAAACAGTTTACACTCGTACATTTCCACAAGATTGAAACCGGCATCTATAATCTTCTTGTTCTTTTCCTGTGTACGACTTTGTAATTCACACATTTCTAGTTGGGTATTAGTATTAATTGCCTTTGAAGAAAAACATTTAGGACATCCATGCCAGTAACAACCTTGATACTCATACACTGTGTTAGTGGCTTTACAGTAACCATCAACCTTACAAGTAGTTTGTGTTTTAGGATCCTCGGTCGCATCATATCCATACATTTCTTCATACATTTCTCTATAAATTTTTTGTTGCTCATCTTCGTCGCTATCAACCTTACTTACAAACTTAACCTTGTACTCGCCGCCATTTAAAGCATGTTGTATTTTGACACCTTGCGTCTTACTAACATAATTTAGCCAACAAATACTATTTTTACTATAGTTTTCAGACTTTTTAAGGTCATTAACTATCGCTATTGAATTTCTAGGCATGAAAGAGCACTTATATAGGTTTGCACAAACAGACGCAATAGTAATATACTGTAAAGGGTCTATATTTCCTATGTCTAAAAAGTCCTTTCGGAACTTCATCATTGACCTCCTAAGAATGTCCACATCGGATCTACAGTACTCATGTAGTTCCTTAGCAAAGTTAAAGACGAAGTTTTCGTTGACCCTTTCAGAGTGCCATTTAAGGAAGGACTTTCTATTGGCATATGACATTTGATCGGGGCCATAGTGCTTTTTATCAGGAATTACACCAATGTAATTTTGGTTTTCTGGGATATTGAAGTAATGGGGAAAGTAACCCTTTTTGAGTTCTTTAAAACCAAATGTCTTAGGAAAGTCAGACAGCTTGGATTTTATAAAGTTTACACTGTCAATGAACTTTACACCTCCTATTTTCATGTACATGATCTTAGAACCATTGTAAATAGTTTGTGTAGGTTTGATACCATTTTCACAACAATATTTCATAATGAAGTACGAGTCAAAAGCTTTCGCATTATGGGCAATGAATGTATAATTACTGTACTCCACAGTGTCTATTATTTTTTCACAAAAATTTTCGATGTTGGAAAATGTGTGTTCGGTACCATCGAAATTCCATAAATGAGCCTTGTTAACAATATGCATCCCGGTGTCTTGCATTGTTTCAAAATCGTAAAAAGCATACTTTTCAGTGCGTGTTTTACAACACTTACACCACCATTTACGCTTAATTTTCCTTTTGTCACATGGTTTACTAGTTTTCCTAGTACATGACCCACCTTTTGTCTCTACTTTTTTCATGTAGCACTTATGTTCACACCGGTCAATGTACTCGTAACAGTTTTTACAATGAGTCCAACCACAAATATGATCTTGTAAAAGGATATTTAATGTTCTTTTACATTCTAAACACTTCTGACGACTTCTACAAAGGGTGTTAGTAGGACCCTCAGGATCTCTAGTCTTATTCCTCTTATGTTCGTTGAAACAAGCTTGTCCGTAAAATGTAAAGTTACAATCATCACATTCTATTTTTTGTTCGTCCCCATTTTTTCTACATTTGGTCTTAATCTTATTACAGGAGGGACAAATAGCTTCACAATGATGGTCTCCGATGTTTGAATATTCCTTTTTACAGGGATGACAATAATATTGTGTATTTAAAAACCCTGTCATGGATGTAATAATATCAAAGTGGTTACCGTTTTTATACAGATATAATCTTTGGAGGTCAGGGTCATCCTCTTTTACACTAGACGAGGATATTATATTATTGAAGGTATCGCCATCCACAACATTAATCTCAACCCCTAGATGTTCGGCAAATGTCTTGATATCATCAATAGTGCTACCGTACTCGTTGATATCCACATCGGCATCCTTATGAAGTTTTACAGCTTCTTGGAGTTGTAATTTCCGAGATTTGTTGAACCCATTCTTAAGTTGGGTTTTTGTCCATCTGTCAGGGTTCTTATTAGCCAACGCGGTTATAATGCTTCTTGCAACACATATGGTATCCGTGTTAGATATTCTAATCACTGACTTTTTAGATTTTATATTTTTCTTACTAAATCTTAGTCGACCCTCTCCTCTAGGCATATGTATACTTTGAACATCGATGGTAAGCTCCTCTAAAGGAACTTCTTTGTATTCAACAAATTCTAGGAGGTCTTTTAAAAATCCTGGGGTGATACCTTTTTGAGGTATTTTTATTAGTTTTGTACTTAAGGGTTTATACCACTTATCATGGTTGATAACAAATCTAATTTTATCACCATGTTTTAAATTTTGTTCTGTGATAACTTTGTTTAATGCCGCCATAAAAACATCGATAGGATCAACATAACCTTTAAGCTTGACGCGGAAAGTGGCAAAGTATGTTGTAAATTTATGATTGGTTTGTTCTTTGATCTTAATTAACTCAAATAAACTATAGGGACCTATGGACTCAGGTTCTAGGTTTTTACGCCGCATTTGTTCTTCCACCTTAATCTCGCGGGCCCATAGATCTGACACCTTTTTAGCTTGTCTTTTTCTTCCTTCATCTTTAATTTCCCTTTCCCAAAGATCTAACAGCTTTTTAGCATCTATATGTACTTTAGACTGTTTAAAGATCTTATTAAGCTTTCCCTCTAGTTTTCTTCGACTAGCCTTGTTCTTCTTTCCACCATGCCACATTTTTATCTCGTCCTCGACAAACTTTTGCCTTTTTTCTTCACGCATAATTTCGCGCTCCCACTTTGATGACTCCTTAGTGGTTTCTTTTTGTTGAACTTTTTGTTGTCGTCGCTCCGCTCCGCTTTGTTGTTTTTGTGCCTTATTACGTTGGGCAATAAGTCTTTTTGCCTGGTTTTTTCTTGAATAACCAGTTAATGATACATCATTGTTTGTACTCATTTATTTAAATAAAAATGTATTAATAAAGGGTATCAACCGGAACCCAAAAAAATATATTCTTTTTTAATGTCGTTCATCCAAAGATCTAACATTTTTCTTGAATAACCCGCGGATACATCATTGTTCATTGTTCATTTCATTTTCCGCGTGGAAAATGAAATTATTATTTCGTCTATTACACCCACTTGTTTCTTGCCCCGTTAAATTTTTTTATTGCAATGTTATATCCTTTAATCTCTGTTTGATACTCCAGTTTGTTAGGATCCAAAAGTTTAGACAAACACTTAGCACCTATAAATACAACCGAATATAATACTATTATTGTTGGTATCATTTTATTTTATTTTTTAGAAAATAAAATTTTTTACGTTTACAACATAACACTTAACACCCATCCGGCTCCTAATCCAACTAATCCTACCGCCACATGTTTGTACTCGTCCATATCTTTTGACGGCTGATAATAATCCTCCAAAACAGGTTCTTTTGTAAACACCTTACCATTATGTGTAATCTTTTGGAGTTCCAACAGTGACTTATTAACAGAGTTCATATCACTATTAGCGTCCAGAAGTTGCCGACGCATTGCAGTAATCTTATCCTTTTTAGCAGCCTGGTTCTCGTACCATTTGTTTTTTGCACCCGTTAATTCTTCCATAGCAAGGTTATGTCTTTTAATCTCTGTTTGGTACCCTTTGTGATCCAAAAGTCTGAACAGGTAACCGGCTCCTGTAAAAGCCACCGCATTAAATATTCCAGATAATGCGATTGTTGTTGCCATAATTTTATTTAATCACTCTTAAACGGATTTTCAGGTAGCATCTTCTTTGCTTCCAACATCTTAATAACACTTGTACTGACACCGAATGCGGCCGCCAATTTTAATATGTCTTTCATTGAACCGGGAACACTCAACGAGTCCCCCATTAATTTTTTACTCGCATAGGAGACTGCGACAGCGCCTGCCACAATTAATAGTGAGTCATATAACTCTTTTGGTAAATCTTTAAAAACACCTGCCATTATATTTTATTATACTGTATATAATAAAATAATGAACAAAGTTAACGAACTTTTACCAACTTTTGAAAAGATAACTTACTCACAAATTCGTGGGCCTAAAAAACAAAACATCTTTACATTAACGCCAACTGAAATAGCCGAGAACCAAGAACTTTACGTTAACATTCCAAAGCTGTATGAGAATGTATGTCTGGTTCCCGGGTCCCTATACATCGTAGGGTCATTTAAAAGTAAAAATACCAAGTCCTGGTTTCTTAACAACCTCGCTAGTCTCTTACAAAAAAGTCTAGAGATTACAGTTGATGGGCAAGTAGTGTACGATAATATAGGAGAAAGTCACTATGAAGTCTACAGAGCGCTTTGGGAAACCAAAAAGAAAAGGGAATGTATGATATCCCAAGGAGTCGCCAACGAGAACACTCGTAAAATAATGAGTGGCGATGACTCTGGTGACAAAAATGTAGCATCCGACAAGTACTTTGGTGAACTTTTCAAAACCAAAGTTCACATTCCACTCGGTAAGATCTTGAACGACCAAGGTCTATATGCCTCCTATGGTATGAAATCAAACATTCGGTACAAGATCACACTACCACCTGCCAGTGAAATTATGAAGGCGCAATCCGGACAAAAAGTTGCAGGTTACACAGTCGAAGATTTACATCTTGAATACGAAACAATAACATCGCCAGAAATGTACCAACAAGCATTAAATTCCTACAATGTAGGAAGGTCTCTTATTTACGAACAGGTGATGTTGATGAAAAAAGAAACATGGAGTAAGGGTTCAACATTAGTAAATTTAAACATTAATGTACCCCGAAAGTCTATGAGAGGCATTGTACTTTTGTTTCGCGATGACACTGTGGACTCCGAACACTTTGTGTATCCAAACATTTCCTCCGTAAAAGTTGCCATCGAAGGGGTTCCAAACTCTTTGTACTCGCAAGGTCTCGAAGAACACAACCTCTTTAGATCTGCAGAAAACTTCTTCTTGGATTACACCACTGACACACTAAACATAAATGACTTTTACACTGGTAACAAGTTTGCATTGGTAATAGACATGAGAACAGTTTGTGACAAAACAGTTGCCGGGATAGGACGAAAGATCCTAAACACACAGGATGGTGTGCTCTTAGAAATTAAGAAAAGGGTTACTACAAAGGACCTAACATGTTATGTATACATAATATCTGATGGCGTGATAAACATTGTTGGGAAACAACTACAAAGTATAGAGTTTTAGGTCCAAAAATAACAATATAATAAAAGTTTTCTAATCCTTAATTAGGATTAGAAAGCAGTCTGTCTTAGTCGATAATAGTAGTTTCCTCTATTTGTGGACTAGTAACTTTTTCATATTTTTTAATTCTAGACTTAACAAATGCAATCTGTAGGTTACCCTCAATCCCATCTTTGGATCTCGCCACTTGTAGTCCTGTAAGAATTTTTTTACGGATGTCAACATCCTCATTAAACAGATCACCGTTTTGTTGTATTTGTAGTTTACTAGGTTTACACCCCATTTAGTTTAGTCCAAATTTACAAGGCCAGGCCCCTTCATTACAGGTGTTTTTTCTTCCTTTTGTGACGGATTGTCTTGTGTTGTAACATCTGTAATTTTAGATTTACAATAATTCCAAAAGCATCCTAACCCTAAAATAACACCTACTAATTTTAAAAGTAACATATAGGGCACTGTATCTGAATCTGGTTTTGGACATATGTCTTGGTTTGGTTTTGGTTTTGGTAGCTTTTTTTTCTTAACTTTTTTTGACAGATCACTTAGTTTTTCACAGGCAACTTTTATTTCGGGATTAGTTTCTGTAATAGGGTTTGTTATTGTATCGTCACTCATATTTTATTCTATGGTAAAAAGAAAAACTTCATAATATAACCTGTTACCATCGATAATACTAATAGTGCCGACATTGAGTAGTCTGGAGAATAATTATGACCAACCTCGGAAGTGTTTGTAAGTAATGGGTTATTAATATCAACAACCGGTGTGTTTTGTGGTACCACAGGTGTGTTTGTGGTGACTGGTGTGTTTGAACTTGATGGAAGTATAATTGGTAAATAGTTAAGTTTGTCATTATGACCAAATGTCATTCCCTTACCGGCAACCGTTAAAATGTTGTTGTAACCTGGTATTTTTTGTTTTAATATTATCATGTCACCCGGAATAAGGATAACACCAGGACTAATAGCAAAGTTTAAAATTACATTAGTACTTTTTATGGCATTTCTCATATTAGATATGGTAACAGTTTGATCGTCCTGTATAATAGTGTCCTCTACTAGTTTCTTAAAAACCTCTTGTGTTTGTAAGGACTTAGCACCTTTTCCTACGATAGCCCATCTGGTACTTGCCTGCGCACCAAGCACACAATACACATAAGACTCTATGCTTTGTTGGAATAACAGATGTCCTGTTTGTGTTAATCCTGTTGACTCTGTGGCAATGAACATTTTGTAATCATCCAAACTTTTAATAGTTCGTCCCCCACGCTTTTCGTATCTAATCCCTGTTTGTCCATACTTACTAATTTCTGGTTTGTAATTCCTAACACTTCCTCGTGGTTGTTTTGCTAACCAAGTACCTATCTGTTCCATACCGTGATGAAATTCTGTAGTCCACTCGTACACAACAGGAATGTTATTGTTTACGAGGTCTTTTATTCTTGGAGTTAAGTACCTATTCATCTTACTAGGGTCTCTAAGAAACCTTCGCATGTGGTAATACAAGTGATACCTTGCCAAGTTTCCTACAAATGTGTTTTCAGACTGAAAATGTTTGGTACTAATTCCACAAACATAAGTTGTGACGTAAGCGGCCAAACAAGAAGCCAAATAAGGGTTTTCTATGTAGTCGTTAAAGTGGTCCATGTTTTTAGTAACTACAAGGTCTGGA
This sequence comes from Trachythela sp. YZ-2020, assembly GCA_016169945.1. Lineage (NCBI taxonomy): Eukaryota > Metazoa > Cnidaria > Anthozoa > Malacalcyonacea > Clavulariidae > Trachythela > Trachythela sp. YZ-2020. The sequence continues at coordinate 158,095 of JADLSH010000141.1, read as the reverse complement.
AAGGTTGGATCAAAACTCATCGTGTTGTTTACAAAAATATTTAGTTTACTAGGGTTTCCTGCGAATAGTCCTTTGGTAAAACCATGTTCAACTCCTTTTACATTCCAAATTCTAGGTTGCCAATCCAGTGCCCATCCAAAAGCAAAACTTTTAGCTTTTATATCGTAAGCCCTTTTGTTGTAGACAAACATTGTCCTAACAAAAAGTGTGGTTCCTTTGTAATCCTTAACAGGTTGGAACATGAACGCATCAACATTGGCGTAAGGGTATTTTTCTTTGAATGCTTGTTGTTCTGTCATTTTATTTTATGGCATAAATAAAATGTCAAAGTTAACAGTGTTCGTATCCGAAAACAGCACAGATGTGGATTTGAATGTGTTTCAAACTAACAAAACCAGACTGTATCTTAGATCCACCACCATATTTTGGGAGTTCCATAATATTTTACGCTATCAAATTCAACTTGGAACCGATAACATTATATTCGACAAAGGGTATTGGTCATTTGCAGATATCCAACAGAAACTAAAAGACGAGGATGTCACAGTCGTTGGAAACCATCATGACTCTACATGCTCGATAAAAGCTAAAAAAGATTTAACCCTAAAGGACTTAGGCCCCCTATTGGGTTTTGAAAAGGACACTGTGTTAACCAAAGATACTTGACACACAAGTCCAAACCATGTTGATGTTAACCATGGATTAAAATATGTAAACATAATGTGTAGCATTGTAGATACATATCAAAACTTTGATACTAAGGGAAAACAAAGTCAGATAATAGCTTCGTTACCTGTTTCAGTAACACAACCCTTAATAGACACCTCATCATTTTACGATAACATCAACTCTAAAACCCCTATCCTTCAAAATTTTAATTCCTTATCGTTTAGACTTACAACTAACACAGACTTCCCTGTACAAATGAGTGCGCTGTTAGAATTGGAAATAGTTTAAGATAACACCCTTAAAATTAAAATGGACTTGGATATATTTGTTACGAGGTTACAAAATTTTATATGTGCGTACCAGGCTGTCTGGTTATCGTTAGATGGATGTCGTAATCCAAGGGCTGATAATGCTATTGACGCATTAGATATGGTGGCTAAAAGTTTTTGTAGAGAATTAGAGAAAAAATTTAATGTGATTATCGACTGGAAAAGTTTAGAGTTACAAGCGCGTAATGATAATGCGTAGTGACATTAAATATTATAAAAAATATTATAAAAAATATTATAAAATATGTTTCAAAATAAAATATGGATTTTGAAACAGAACAAGGTCTTAGGGAATTATATCATTCACCCGGGACAGGGTATCAGTCTGTAGAAAGATTGTATCGAAAAGCACAGGAGGCCAACTTAGATGTCACGCGTAAGAAAGTTAAGGATTGGATACTAACACAAAGTACTTATACAACCACAAAACCAAAAACTGGGGCTCATGTCTATCGTAAAACTATCGTTAGCGACCTTGGAGAACAACTGCAATTAGACTTGGTCGATATGACAGAAGGTCGTAAGGGTAGTAACGATGGTTACCGTTGGATTTTAACCTCGATAGAAATCTTGTCCAGATATGCTTTTGTGGAACCTAGCAAAACAAAAGGAGGTCTCGATGTTTCCCACGCTATGGAAAAAATATTAGGTGAATTTAAAGTTAGGTTTGGAAAGTATCCCGATAGGGTCCAATACGACGATGGTAATGAGTTCAAAAACAAACATGTCAATGCGTTACTGGACAAACTTGGGATAAACCATTTTACAACGCTCATTAAAAAAGGTGGCAAGGCATTCTTTAACAGAAAGGCAGCCCTTGTGGAAAGATTAAACAGAACATTAAAAACAACGATGTGGAAATATTTCACAGAGCACAAAACACAAAAGTGGTTACATATTTTAGGGGATGTAACATTTAATTACAACCATAGTGTGCATAGAACTATTAAGATGAAACCTACAGATGTCAACGAACAAAACAAGGATGATGTTTGGGTGACTTTGTACGGTACCGGTAACGCACCTAAAGAGCCAAGATACAAAGTAGGGGATACGGTTAGGGTGGAAAAGTATCACACAGGTACCAGGTTTGTTAAGGGTTACACAATTAATTTCACAGAGGAGACATTTAGGATTACAAAAGTTCATCGTGGGGATCCTGTAATGTATGGAATACAAGACATTGACACAGGTGAGGATATCATCGGCAGATTTTACGAAAGAGAACTTAGCGAGGTTAAATAAAATATGGAACAAACAAACCCAGAAGAGGTACCTTTAGATGAAATGCAAAATAAAAGACCAAGATATGAGTCTAATAGGGTTCCAGACCCGGTTGTGGAGGATCTTGATCCGGACACCGAAGAACCCATTAAAACTAAACCAGATCTAAATGGTGTGACAGCAGAAACTCCTTTTACAAACCCTATTAATAACCCCGATCCTAAGGCTGATGAAAGCAGGCCTATTATGACAGGTGGCGAACCAATAGAGACCATAGAGACCCTAGAAGAGTTTAAAGTAAAAGAGGTATTTAGGGACTATTTAAAAATAAGCATAGATCCAAATGATGGTCCAAGCTCAAAGTTATTGTTTACAAGTTTAAAAATAACAAGACATCAAACAAGCAAGGTGGTTAATGGTATAATGTATAATGGTACAAAAATTTACTATGTAAAGGGTTTAAAAACCATGGTGCCAATGAATAGTGATAAAAATTTACAACTTCAAAGAAAACAAGCGGCTTTTAACGAAGAGTTAAAAAACGCCCAGGAAGAACATCGTTGGAAGCTTGATTCTGTGGTAGAAGAACAAACAGGTATTATCAACGGCGAGTTAAATGACAGTGTAATTAACAATTCTGAGAAAATATTAAATAGTACTATTAATGAAAAGGCCGATGACATCGAAAAACAGCGCGATGACATCAAAAAACAGTACGACAACCTAGAAAAACAAAAAATAGTTGAGGGTGAAACATCAAATACTAAGAGTATATGGCCACCTCATTATACAAGAGAGATCGAAGCAATTATAACGCGGCATATTAACAAACAAAATATTAGTGCAAAAGTAAAGATTGATAGCTTAGAACTTGACGTAAAAAAATGGAAAGAGCGATCAGAAGCAGAACAAGACCCAGCCCTAAAAACTTTGTACAGATCCCTTGAAACATGTGAAAAGTTAGAGATAGATAACATTCGAGTTCGAAATAGAATAAGACCTTTACTCGACGAAGTTGTACAAATTATACAGGATGAGGCTGATAACCATCCTCTAACAAAGTTTGAAAAATTTAAAAAGTGGTCTAAGAAAAATATGGGTATCGTGTCGGCCGTAAGTATCTCTATCGCCGGGGTGATAACCACAATAATTATGGCCGGTAGAAAGGCGGTTGTTGCAGGTGCTCGTGGCGTGGCAAAGTTTGCAAAAGGAACCGCTAAAATATTTAGTAAGATGGGTCCTGTAATTGGTGCTATCGGAAGTTTAATATCAAAGGTCCTAAGTATGGGTGCCAAGGGATTAATGTGGTTGGGTGACAACCTGTGGATTTTGGCGATAGCACTAGGATATTTTGCATACAACGAAATTCAAGCTAAACGCACCCAGACAGTAAAATAAGAATTTGGTTTATAGAAATTTAAATTATAAAAATTATAAATAAAGAGATGAGTGGAAGTACAGTAAAATTTGAAAGTCCTAAAGTATTTGAAATCCCAAGTTGTTTAACATGGGGTGTTGAAAAGTCTAAGTTTAAAAATGGTGGTTATAATGTACCACTTGTTATAGAAGATGACGCGATATTACAACAACTTTTAAGTCTGGAAAGTGAACATGACACTAAGGAGATTATGAAAGGTCGTAATGGTAATACATTATTCTTGTCAGTAGGTGGCCTAACTGAAAAGCAACGAACAGAACTCTTAAAAAAGGATAAAATGATGGTTCATGTTATTTTTGAGTGCCATTCTGTGTTTGAAAAGGACGATGGTGTAAAGTATTTAAACTTTACAGTAAAAAAACTAAGGAAAGTAGGTGAGTTTGTATCTAAAAATATTGCAGAGGATTAGAGTGTAATCCTATGTGAATTTGTAACCTTTGTTGGGTTACAAATTATTTAAATCATAGGAGTGTGTTGTACAAATTAGGATCTGTTAAAGATGGAAGTGAAAAGACTGTTTAATGAAAATTTAAGTATAAATCTTGAAATCTTTGTATGTAAAGATAATAAGATCTTATTTTTAGGAAAGAAAGTAGCCGAAAGTTTTGGATATAAAAATACAAGCCTGGCTATTCAAATGCATGTTGACGATGAAGATAAAACCTTATGGGATGATGTTTTTCAATGGGGTGAAACAGACACCCCCCGCAAAGGGGGTATCAAATCGCTACCCCCTTTACAATATCAGCCACATAGAGTTCTGATCAACGAGTCAGGATTTTACTCACTTGCTCTCAGATCAAAAATGCCATTAGCAAAACAGTTCAAAAGATGGGTGACATCTGAAGTGTTACCATCTATTAGAAAAACTGGTACATATACTGATGATACAATCTGTGAAAAGTTAAACAAAACATTACCAGACTCATATCTTTATAAGTTGCAACATAAAAAACCATGTACATGTGACAACCAAAATTTTAAATGTTCGTGTAATAATGAAAGAACAGATACACGAAAGTTGTTGGTTGAAAAAGCAAACATATTAAAAAGTCAAAAATGTGTTGAAAATGGAAGACTTGGCGGTTTAAAAGCCTCGGATAATTATCGAGAAATGAAAAAAAGTTTATTATAAAATTATAAAATAACACTTGACGAAATTATAAATATGTATCATGGTACCTAAAATCTTATGATGCTTCGAATTTGTAACCTTTGTTGGGTTACAAATTAAATTTTTTGCGTTGGGTAAAATAAAATGGCCTTTGAAGTAAATAACGACAATGAATTATTATTGTCTGACTCTGACAGCGACTACGACGATATAGATGAAAGAAGAGACCTTAGTGCACTTCTTGTAAATATAACGCCAGATCTCGAAAAGTTAGTTAAACTGTTTCCTTGTAAATGTGGTGTGGATAATATATGTACTTGTAAAAATGAAAGAGTAGACATACGAAAACTCCTTAATGAAAAGGCTAGTATGTTAAAAAGTGAAAAGTCTGTGAAAAAAGGACAGCTTGGTGGTTTAAAAGCCTCTGATAATTATCGAAAACTGAAAATGGAACTAGAAGTACTAAAAGAAGAAATCCTAAAATTAAAATTAGACAACCTAGAAATAAGACTTCACTTGTAAGTAAGCGTTAGGTGTGCTATTATATTTTATTGTAAAAATATAATGGATGGAGTGAAACTAGGCGGATAAAAACAAAAATGCCCTTTACAACCCAATTTTTGGGAAGAAATACTCATTTTACAAATACCATTTTGAAAGATAAGTAAGGGGGGGAAATTCCCCACCTTGTAAATCTTCTTCAAACGGGGCACATGTGGGGCAAACCGTTAAATATCGGGGCACATGCGGGGCAAACCGTTAAATATCGGGGCACATGTGGGGCAAACCGTTAAATATCGGGGCACATGTGGGGCATATTGGGGCACATGCGGGGCAAACCGTTAAATATCGGGGCCAATGCGGGGCAAACCGTAATATATATTGATTATTTTAGCCAACCCTTTGTTCAGTTGTAACACTTTCTGATCTTTCGGGTTTGTTGGTTGGTACTTCAGGATCAGGGTTTTCGACACCGTCAGGAACTTTATCGTCTGGTACCATACTTATGTGTGCGTGACATAATGTTCCTACGGAAATGCCTGCCAATAAATATTTACAATAATAGTCGTCTGGCGTATAACTTGGCATTAGATCCTTAATAACAAACATAATGTTTTCATCACCCAGTATTTTTTCCACAAATTTTTGTTTTTCATTAATTTTAATGTAGTTGTCACAAAAAGTATCCCCGATGGACACCGCAACCAACACAAAATTTATTGCCATCCTCTGTTTATCGGCATCGTCCCTGTGTTTAATGTACTCGTCCATTATTTTTTTTAACACCGATGGTGGCGCCCTGGACTTGTTTCTAAGAAATTTTTTAGTTTGTTTAATGTAACCTTTTTCCGCAAGGTCTATTAATTCCTCGCGTAATGTTTCGGTGTCTTGTAAATCATCTGGTATGTTATCACCCATTTTATTTTAAAACACAAAAAATATGTTTTAAAATATTACCCCAAAAATGTTTTGGTTATGGTGTGAACACAAAGTGCGTGCGTGGAAATCTAAGGTTAATTTCTAACCTGGCGTATTTGTTTTCTTTAAGTATTTTTCGAATGTTGTCTTGTTCTTGTTTTGGGACATCAAGAAACTCATCCGTAATTGTTTTCCATGCGAGGGAACTAGGCGAGTCAAAAACTACCAGCTTAGCTATGTTTTCGCGGTAAGATGATGCGATGGCTGTTAATTTTTGGGTTATGACTATCGTGCTGAGGTTGTAATGTCGGGCTGAGAATGCTAGTCTAACAAGTTCGGATGTTCTGTTTTTAACAAACTTAGAGCTTGCACAGTCATCGATAATTATTAACGAGTTAGTACCTTTGAAGGTATCGGCAATGTATTTTAGGAATGTTTCTACTTGGTCTTGGTCGCATTGTATTGCATAAAAATTGGGGGAGTCCTTGTATTTCCAATCTTGGTATGTCTTGTTAAATTCAAATGTTGGACAGATAAGGAAAATGTATTGGAAATGGTGAAAATAGTCGTTGGATAATGTTTCTAACAGGTAATATGTTTTACCACATTCCGTTGCGCCAACAATAAGCATGTTAAATGGTGTGTTCATTTTTATTTAGTTAACTGACCTTTGTAAAAACCATGACAGGATCTAAAACATCATACACCAGATAAGAGTAATCATCATCAAAGTAAGTTGTGTAAGATTTTAGTTCTACTGTTGCTCCTTTTGCAATGGTGATAAGACCTTCCATGTAAATTTGATGAACTAGTTGTGAGCTGTATATGGTACCATCTGTTACAACTTTAAACTGGGGTTTAATTACATTTTCTATATAGAGGCAAGTATCAAGGTCTGCATAGGCACCATCATCTGAAGAGTACCACCCACCAGTAGTGATAATAACAGGACTGCCAGATTCAAAATAAGTTGGTATCAAGGTTAGTTTGTATTTAACTATGTAATCTCCTTGGGTTGTAATTATGGTTTTTATAATTAGGTTATTATTTCTAGTACTAAATTTAGAATTTTTTGCAGATCTGAGCGCGTGCTTACCTGCATTAGAGTGAAAAGTAACCAAAAAATTATTAGAGGGACCTTTGGAACCTTGGGGTCCTGTGTTACCTTTTGTCACCTTTGTCACCTTTGTCACCTTTTGACCCTTTTTGACCTGTATTTCCTGTGTTACCCTGTCCCCCTATGCTTCCAGTATCACCTTTTGTTCCTATTAAACCTGTGAATCCTCTTGGTCCAATATCGCCTTTTTGGCCTGTGTTTCCGGTGTCACCTTTTAGACCTTGCTGACCGTGAAAACCTTTATCACCAGTGTCACCCTTTGGACCTTGTGGTCCTTGCGGTCCTACATTACCTTCAAATCCTTTAGGGCCAATAACACCAGTATCCCCCTTGTTACCTGTTAACCCTTGAGGGCCTGTGTTACCTATTATTCCTTGTGATCCTGTGCTACCTTTTGAACCTGTATTACCTTTTAAACCTCTCAAACCTTGTGGGCCTTGAAAACCTGGGACACCTTGTAAGCCTGTATCACCCCTGTCACCCTTAGGACCTGTTGATCCATTATTACCTTTGTCACCCTTGTCGCCCTTTAATCCTGCGTCTCCCGTTAGTCCTTTTTGACCTGTGGAACCAATAGGTCCCTGGGGACCTGTTGAGCCCATGTAACCTATTGATCCTTGGATTCCTTGTTGGCCAATGTTTCCTGTGTCGCCTTTAAGACCTTGCTGGCCAGTGTGCCCAATTAAACCTTGTGGACCTTGCGGGCCAGTGTTACCTGTTAGTCCTTTTTGACCTGTGACTCCTTGTTGTCCTTGAGGGCCTGTATCACCTTTGTCACCTTTGTCACCTTTTGACTGTCCTTGTGTCCCTGATCCTGATCCTGATCCACCTCTTGGACCTCTCGGACCTTGCGGGCCAGTGTTACCAGTTAGTCCTTGTTGTCCTTGGGGACCTGTATTACCAGTTAGTCCTTTTTCACCGGTGACACCTTGTAATCCTTGAGGCCCAACATTACCATGAGGTCCATGTGGACCATCGTCACCTTTAAGTCCCTTTGATCCTTGGGGTCCTGTGTGTCCAATTAAACCTTGCTGTCCTTGGGGGCCTGTGTTTCCAGTTAACCCTTTTTGACCTGTGACGCCTTGCATACCTTGTGTGCCTGTGTTTCCTGTGTCACCTTTTGGACCTCTTGGTCCCTGTGTCCCAGACCCTGTCGAAGAAGAAGATTGGCCTTGTGGTCCTTGGGGTCCTTGTGGGCCTGTGTTTCCAGACAGTCCTTGTTGCCCCTGTGGTCCAGTGTTTCCTGTTAACCCCCTGACACCCTCGACACCTTGTAATCCTTGAGGTCCTATGTTGCCTTGTGATCCATGTGGGCCATCGTCACCTTTTCGTCCCTTTGATCCTTGCGGGCCTGTGACACCAATTAAACCCTGCTGTCCTTGGTTGCCAGTGTTTCCGGTTAGTCCTTTTTGACCTGTGACACCCTGTAATCCTTGGGTACCAGTGTTTCCATCATCACCTTTTAATCCTTGGTCTCCTTTAAATCCCTTAAGACCTCGTTGTCCTGGGTTACCTTGTTCACCTTGTATTCCAGATGGTCCTTGTGGACCTTGTGATCCTGGAGGTCCCTGTTGACCACCTTTAGATGTGTATCTATTATCTTTTGTGTAACCAAATGCGAGAGCCATTATTTTATTTAATATTCAACAACAAGATCTAGGGATGACTCATTACCATAATTAGTACTGTCAAGTTGTTTCCATTTAATGTAAAAACAGGCAGTATTTATCCCAGCAAGAAGTACGCCAAGCGGGAAAGTTTCATTCAGTGTAAATATATTTGAAGAGTCTATAACACACATTGTGTATCTTATTTTTAGGGTATCAAGAAGTGCATCATCTCGGTCAAATATATGTGTTAGGAGTGTTAGTTTAGAGTCGGTGTTAATCCATGGTCCAAAAACATATCTTATTGGATACCCCGATATAATCAAATGTGGTAACATATAACTTCTTGAAATACTTCCATATGTAAAGTCATAATGTAAAGTACGAGTTGCTTTAGGAGTGTCTTTTGAAAATCCAAATGCTAACGCCATTATATTTTATTTAGGGTCAAAAAGACTGTTTGGTTCCACATTGTAAGTGGTTACATGAAGAGTGGACTCGTTACCACCTGTTTCATCAGAAAGTTGCTTAAATTTTACAGCCATAAGTTCCATGGTTTTGTACTCAGGGACAACTTCTGGGATGCTAAATTCTTCGTTTAAAATGAAGTAGTTTGTACCTGGAATCTGTTTCGTGGCTAAATTTATTTCTTTTAGATCCCTAGTAATTAGTGACCCATCTGACATTATACAGTACAAAGAATAAAATATTCTCAGTGGGGTGGTAATAACCGAGTCGTCGTCCATAATGTGGGCTCTAAGAGATATTCCAGATTTTTCTGTAAACTGGTTGTGACAATATATGAACATCGGCCCTGTAAGTTTCAGCCTGTCCATAGGATGCCGCCATCTGTTTTTAACTAGTCCATCATAACTCCCCCTGAAATCACTAGTCGTTAGTAAGTACAATGGTTCTGCTTTAATAGGTTTTTGGTTATGGATGAAGTTTGGTTCATCGTTCGAATATCCAAATCTAAGTGCCATTTATTTTATTTGTGTTCACAAATAAAATTAATCTTGTTTTTTTTAACCACAAAATATACACGCGTCACAAACACACCCACCATTACATCTATATATCCCTAAACATTCACACTCGTCTGGATTATTACACATTACCGGTAATCCAAATCTATAATGAAAAGTTAATTCTTTTATTTGTTGTCTCCACAATTTGTAACTTGTATTTGGTGTTAGTTGTTTGGAATAACAACTAAAAATAATGTTGTCCAGTTTCACATAAGTAACACCAAATTTTTGTCCTCCATGTTCTTTAAAATAATTAATAAGTTCCTCGGTAGTTTTTTTATCATTAAGTGAAAATTTATGTTTTGTTAATGTACCAATATTAACAATACAGGTCCATAACCCTTTGGGTTTGTATATGAAACAAGCTTCTTGTAATAAGATGATCCACAAACTTTTTAGTCCATGTGTTAATCCTATGGGATTTTTGTGGCCACAAACTACCTGTAACATTGTCAATGGTTCTTCTAATTTGTTGTGGTGGAATTTAAACTTTGTGTCAGTTGTTCTTTTAATCTGTGCAATAAAATTCCGGCAGTTAAGAATTTTATTTTTACACACCATGTCGTCGATAGTCCATAAAACTTTGTTAATTTGTTCCGCGTCCATTTTATTAAACTGTCTGTGTTTGGAGGCCAGCGAAGCGGTGTTTGGGAATAATTTTTGGAAGTTGTTTAGGAAGTTGTTTGGGAAGTTGTTTGGGAAGTTGTTTGGGAAGATGTTTGGTAACACAAAATAAATTATTTTTTGGGTATTTTTTAACGGGCCACGAATAATTTTTGGGTTGGTTTTGGGAATAATTTTGGGAATAATTTTTGGGAATTAATTTTGGGAATAATTTTTGGAATAATTTTGGAATAATTTTGGGAATAATTTTGGGAATAATTTTTGAAATTGGGATTTTGGACTTGACCTTGGTTTTATGGATTGCGCAAGGGTTTGCTTTGGGATTGCGTAATATTTGTTGCATTTGGGGTTGCGCAATATTTTAAGAAATATTTCTTAAATTTCTTAAAATAACACCCGCTTCAAAAAGTGACGTATAGTGAGCTGTGTACTACTACTGACGTGTTCAAGAAAATCACTAATACTTTATGTAAGTTTTACGAAGTTGATCGAAAATATCCTAACACTTCATGTAAGACAAATGAAGTGGATAAAAAGAATGCGAATACTTCACGTTAGACAAATGAAGCGGTAGCAGAAAAACAATAATACTTCGGTAAGACAAATAAAATGGTTCTAGAAAATCCTAATCGTTCAGGTAAGACAAATGAAGCGCATCCAAAAAATCCCTAATATTTTATGTAAGTTTTACGAAGTTGATCCAAAATATTCTAATACTTCATGTAAGACAGATGAAGTGGATCCAGAAAGTCCTAAAACTTCGTGTAAGAGAAATGAACTGGATCCTAAAATCCTAATACTTCATGTAAGACAAATGAAGTGGATACAAAAAATGCGAATACTTCATGTTAGACAAATGAAGTGGGAGCAGAAAAATAATAATACTTCGGTAAGACAAATGAAATGGATGCAGAAAATCTTAATAGATCATGTAAGACAAATGAAGCGCATCCGAAAAATCCCTAATATTTATGTAAGTTTTAGGAAGTTGATCCAAAATATTCTAATACTTCATGTAAGACAGATGAAGTGGATCCAGAAAATCCTAAAACTTCGTGTAAATGAAATGAAGTGGATCCTAAAAATCCTAACACTTCATGTAAGACAAATGAAGTGGATACAAGAAATGCTAATACTTGATGTTAGACAAAAGAAGTGGGAGCAGAAAAACAATAATACTTCGGTAAGAGAAATGAAATGGATGCAGAAAATCTTAATAGTTCATGTAAGACAAATGCAGCGTATCCAAAAAATCCCTAATATTTATGTAAGTTTTAGGAAGTTGATCCAAAATATTCTAATACTTCATGTAAGACAGATGAAGTGGATCCAGAAAATCCTAAAACTTCGTGTAAGTGAAATGAAGTGGATCCTAAAAATCCTAACACTTCATGTAAGACAAATGAAGTGGATACAAGAAATGCGAATACTTCATGTTAGACAAAAGAAATGGGAGCAGAAAAACAATAATACTTCTGTAAGAGAAATGAAATGGATCCAAACAATCCTAATAGTTCATGTAAGACAAATGAAGTGGATACAACAAAAAATGCGAATACTTCGTGTTAGACAAATGAAGTGGGAGCAGAAAAACAATAATAGTTGTGTAAGACAAATGAAATGGTTGCAGTAAATCTTAACAATTCATGTAAGACAAATGATGAGCATCCAAAGAATCCCTAATACTTTATGTAAGTTTTACGAAGTTGATCCAATATATTCTAATACTTCATGTAAGACAGATGAAGTGGATCCAGAAAATCCTAAAACTTCGTGTAAGTGAAATGAAGTGGATCCTAAAAATCCTAACACTTCATGTAAGACAAATGAAGTGGATACAAGAAATGCGAATACTTCATGTTAGACAAAAGAAATGGGAGCAGAAAAACAATAATACTTCTGTAAGAGAAATGAAATGGATCCAAAAAATCCTAATAGTTCATGTAAGACAAATGAAGTGGATACAACAAAAAATGCGAATACTTCGTGTTAGACAAATGAAGTGGGAGCAGAAAAACAATAATAGTTGTGTAAGACAAATGAAATGGTTGCAGTAAATCTTAACAATTCATGTAAGACAAATGATGAGCATCCAAAGAATCCCTAATACTTTATGTAAGTTTTACGAAGTTGATCCAATATATTCTAATACTTCATGTAAGACAGATGAAGTGGATCTCGATAATCCTAAAACTTCATGTATGAAATATGAAGTGGATCCTAAAAATCCTAACACTTCATGTAAGACGAATGACGTGAATACAAAAAATCCAAATACTTCAATTAAGACAACTGAAGTGGAAGCAAAAAAACCATAATACTTCAGTAAGACAAATGAAATGGATCCAAAACATCCTAATAGTTGATGTAAGACAAATGAAGCGCATCCAAAAAATCATTAATACTTTATGTAAGTTGATCCAAAATATTCTAATACTTCATGTAAGACAAATGAAGTCGTTCCAGAAAATCCTAAAACTTCATGTAAGAAAACTGAAGTGGATCCTAAAAAACCCTAATACTTCATGCAAGACAAATGAAGTGGATGCGAAAAAAACCCCCTAATACTTCATGTAAGACAAATGAAGTGGAAGCAACAAAGCTATACGCAAATAAATCCTAAGCAAAAAATCCTAATAGTTCATGTAAAACAAATGAAGTGGTTCCAGAAAATACCTAATATTTTATGTAAGTTTTGCGAAGTTGATCCACAATATCCTAACACTTCATGCAAGACAAATGAAGTGGATAAAAAAAATGCGAATACTTCACGTTAGGCAAATGAAGTGGGAGCAGAAAAACAATAATACTTCGGTAAGACAAATAAAATGGTTCTAGAGAATCCTAATAGTTCAGGTAAGAGAAATGAAGCGCATCCGAAAAATCCCTAATATTTATGTAAGTTTTAGGAAGTTGATCCAAAATATTCTAATACTTCATGTAAGACAGATGAAGTGGATCCAGAAAATCCTAAAACTTCGTGTAAGTGAAATGAAGTGGATCCTAAAAATCCTAACACTTCATGTAAGACAAATGAAGTGGATACAAGAAATGCGAATACTTCATGTTAGACAAAAGAAATGGGAGCAGAAAAACAATAATACTTCTGTAAGAGAAATGAAATGGATCCAAAAAATCCTAATAGTTCATGCAAGACAAATGAAGTGGATACAACAAAAAATGCGAATACTTCGTGTTAGACAAATGAAGTGGGAGCAGAAAAACAATAATAGTTGTGTAAGACAAATGAAATGGTTGCAGTAAATCTTAACAATTCATGTAAGACAAATGATGAGCATCCAAAGAATCCCTAATACTTTATGTAAGTTTTACGAAGTTGATCCAATATATTCTAATACTTCATGTAAGACAGATGAAGTGGATCTCGATAATCCTAAAACAAATGAAGTGGATACAAGAAATGCGAATACTACATGTTAGACAAAAGAAGTGCGAGCAGATAAACAATAATACTTCGGTAAGACAAATGAAATGGATGCAGAAAATCTTAATATTTCATGTAAGACAAATGCAGCGTATCCAAAAAATTCCTAATACTTTATGTAAGTTTTACGAGGGTGGCCCAAGATATCCTAATACTTCATGTAAGACAAATGAAGTGCATCCAGAAAATCCTAAAATTTCATGTAAGAAAAATGAAGTGGGTCCTAAAAATCCTAACACTTCATGTAAGACAAATGAAGTGCGTCCAAACTTTCCAATACTTTATGTAAGTTTAATGAAGTTGATCCAAAATATTATAATACTTCATGAACACAAATGAAGTGGTTCCCGATAATCCTAAAACTTCATGTATGAAATATGAAGTGGATCCTAAAAATCTTAACACTTCATGTAAGACAAACGACGTGAATACAAAAAATCCAAATACTTCAATTAAGACAAATGAAGTGGAAGCAAAAAAACCATAATACTCCTGCAAGCCAAATGAAATGGATCCAAAAAATCCTAATAGTTCATGTAAGACAAATGAAGCGCATCCAAAAAATCATTAATACTTTATGTAAGTTTTATGAAGTTGGTCCAAAACATTATAATACTTCATGTAAGACCAATGAAATGGTTCCAGAAAATCCTAAATCTTCATGTAAGAAAACTGAAGTGGATCCTAAAAAACACTAACACTTCATGCAAGACAAATAAAGTGGATCCAAAAAAAAATAATAGTTCATGTAAGTTATATTAAGTAGATCTAAAATATTCTAATATTTCCTGTAAGACAAATGAGTGGATCCAGAGAATCCTAAAACTTCAGGTAAGAGAAATGAAGTGGATTCTGAAAATCCTAATACTCCATGTAAGACAAATGAAGTGCATGCGAAAAAAAACCCCAAATACTTCATGTAAGACAAATGAAGTTGAAGAAACAAAGCTATACGCAAATAAATCCTAAGCAAAAAATCATAATAGTTCATTTAAGACAAATGACGTGTTCCAGAAAATCCCTAATACTTTATGTAAGTTTTACGAAGTTGATCTGAAATATCCTAACACTTCATGTAAGACAAATGAAGTGGATAAAAAAAATGCGAATACTTCACGTTAGACAAATGAAGCGGTAGCAGAAAAACAATAATACTTCGGTAAGACAAATAAAATGGTTCTAGAAAATCCTAATCGTTCAGGTAAGACAAATGAAGCGCATCCAAAAAATCTCTAATATTTTATGTAAGTTTTACGAAGTTGATCCAAAATATTATAATACTTCATGTAAGACAGATGAAGTGGATCCAGAAAATCCTAAAACTTCGTGTAAGAGAAATGAACTGGATCCTAAAAATCCTAGTACTTCATGTAAGACAAATGAAGTGGATGCAAAAAATGCGAATACTTCATGTTAGACAAATGAAGTGGGAGCAGAAAAATAATAATACTTCGGTAACACAAATGAAATGGATGCAGAAAATCTTAATAGTTCATGTAAGATAAGTGAAGCGTATCCAAAAAATCCCTATTACTTTATGTAAGTTTTAGGAAGTTGATCCAAAATATTCTAATACTTCATGTAAGACAGATGAAGTGGATCCAGAAAATCCTAAAACTTCGTGTAAGAGAAATGAACTGGATCCTAAAATCCTAATACTTCATGTAAGACAAATGAAGTGGATACAAAAAATGCGAATACTTCATGTTAGACAAATGAAGTGGGAGCAGAAAAATAATAATACTTCGGTAAGACAAATGAAATGGATGCAGAAAATCTTAATAGTTCATGTAAGACAAATGAAGCGCATCCGAAAAATCCCTAATACTTTATGTAAGTTTTGCGAAGGTGATCCAAGATATCCTAATACTTCATATAAGACAAATGAAGTGGAAAAAAAAATATGCGAATACTTCATGTTAGACAAATCAAGTGGGAGCAGAAAAACAATAATACTTCGGTAAGACAAATGAAATGGATCCAGAAAATCTTAATAGTTCATGTAAGATAAGTGAAGCGTATCCAAAAAATCCCTAATACTTTATGTAAGTTTTAGGAAGTTGATCCAAAATATTCTAATACTTCATGTAAGACAGATGAAGTGGATCCAGAAAATCCTAAAACTTCGTGTAAGAGAAATGAACTGGATCCTAAAATCCTAATACTTCATGTAAGACAAATGAAGTGGATACAAAAAATGCGAATACTTCATGTTAGACAAATGAAGTGGGAGCAGAAAAATAATAATACTTCGGTAAGACAAATGAAATGGATGCAGAAAATCTTAATAGTTCATGTAAGACAAATGAAGCGCATCCGAAAAATCCCTAATATTTATGTAAGTTTTAGGAAGTTGATCCAAAATATTCTAATACTTCATGTAAGACAGATGAAGTGGATCCAGAAAAACCTAAAACTTCGTGTAAGTGAAATGAAGTGGATCCTAAAAATCCTAACACTTCATGTAAGACAAATGAAGTGGATAGAAGAAATGCGAATAGATGATGTTAGACAAAAGAAGTGGGAGCAGAAAAACAATAATACTTCGGTAAAAGAAATGAAATGGATGCAGAAAATCTTAATAGTTCATGTAAGACAAATGCAGCGTATCCAAAAAAACCTAATATTTATGTAAGTTTTAGGAAGTTGATCCAAAATATTCTAATACTTCATGTAAGACAGATGAAGTGGATCCAGAAAATCCTAAAACTTCGTGTAAGTGAAATGAAGTGGATCCTAAAAATCCTAACACTTCATGTAAGACAAATGAAGTGGATACAAGAAATGCGAATACTTCATGTTAGACAAAAGAAGTGGGAGCAGAAAAACAATAATACTTCTGTAAGAGAAGTGAAATGGATACAAAAAATCCTAATAGTTCATGTAAGACAAATGAAGTGGATACAACAAAAAATGCGAATGCTTCGTGTTAGACAAATGAAGTGGGAGCAGAAAAACAATAATACTTGTGTAAGACAAATGAAATGGTTGCAGTAAATCTTAACAATTCATGTAAGACAAATGATGAGCGTCCGAAAAACCCCTAATACTTTATGTAAGTTTTACGAAGTTGATCCAATATATTCTAATACTTCATGTAAGACAGATGAAGTGGATCTCGATAATCCTAAAACTTCATGTATGAAATATGAAGTGGATCCTAAAAATCCTAACACTTCATGTAAGACAAATGACGTGAATACAAAAAAATCAAAATACTTCAATTAAGACAAATGAAGTGGAAGCAAAAAACCCATAATACTTCAGTAAGACAAATGAAATGGATCCAAAATATTCTAATACTTCATGTAAGACAAATGAAGTCGTTCCAGAAAATCCTAAAACTTCATGTAAGAAAACTGAAGTGGATCCTAATAACCCTAATACTTCATGCAAGACAAATGAAGTGGATGCGAAAAAAACCCCCTAATACTTCATGTAAGACAAATGAAGTGGAGCAACAAAGCTATACGCAAATAAATCCTAAGCAAAAAATCCTAATAGTTCATGTAAAACAAATGAAGTGGTTCCAGAAAATCCCTAATATTTTATGTAAGTTTTGCGAAGTTGATCCAAAATATCCTAACACTTCATGCAAGACAAATGAAGTGGATAAAAAAAATGCGAATACTTCACGTTAGGCAAATGAAGTCGGAGCAGAAAAACAATAATACTTCGGTAAGACAAATAAAATGGTTCTAGAGAATCCTAATAGTTCAGGTAAAACAAATGAAGCGCATTCGAAAAATCCCTAATATTTATGTAAGTTTTAGGAAGTTGATCCAAAATATTCCAATACTTCATGTAAGACAGACGAAGTGGATCCAGAAAATCCTAAAACTTCGTGCAAGTGAATTGAAGTGGATCCTAAAAATCCTAACACTTCATGTAAGACAAATGAAGTGGATACAAGAAATGCGAATACTTCATGTTAGACAAAAGAATTGGGAGCAGAAAAACAATAATACTTCGGTAAGACAAATGAAATGGATGCAGAGAATCTTAATAATTCATGTAAGACAAATGCAGCGTATCCAAAAAATCCCTAATACTTTATGTAAGTTTTACGAAGGTGGTCCAAGATATCCTAATACTTCATGTAAGAAAAATGAAGTGCATCCAGAAAATCCTAAAATTTCATGTAAGAAAAATGAAGTGGATCCTAAAAATTCTAACACTTCATGTAAGAGAAATGAAGTGCGTCCAAAAATTCCAATACTTTATGTAAGTTTAATGAAGTTGATCCAAAATATTATAATACTTCATGAACACAAATGAAGTGGTTCCCGATAATCCTAAAACTTCATGTATGAAATATGAAGTGGATCCTAAAAATCTTAACACTTCATGTAAGACAAATGACGTGAATACAAAAAATCCAAATACTTCAATTAAGACAAATGAAGTGGAAGCAAAAAATCATTAATACTTTATGTAAGTTTTATGAAGTTGGTCCAAAACATTCTAATATTTCCTGTAAGACAAATGAGTGGATCCAGAAAATCCTAAAACTTCAGGTAAGAAAAATGAAGTGGATTCTGAAAATCCTAATACTCCATGTAAGACAAATGAAGTGGATGCGAAAAAAAACCCCCAAATACTTCATGTAAGACAAATGAAGTTGAAGAAACAAAGCTATACGCAAATAAATCCTAAGCAAAAAATCCTCAAAGTTCATTTAAGACAAATGACGTGTTCCAGAAAATCCCTAATACTTTATGTAAGTTTTACGAAGTTGATCGAAAATATCCAAACACTTCATGTAAGACAAATGAAGTGGATAAAAAAAATGCGAATACTTCACGTTAGACAAATGAAGCGGTAGCAGAAAAACAATAATACTTCGGTAAGACAAATAAAATGGTTCTAGAAAATCCTAAACGTTCAGGTAAGACAAATGAAGCGAATCCAAAAAATCCCTAATATTTTATGTAAGTTTTACGAAGTTGATCCAAAATATTATAATACTTCATGTAAGACAGATGAAGTGGATCCAGAAAATCGTAAAACTTCGTTTAAGAGAAATGAACTGGATCCTAAAAATCCTAATACTTCATGTAAGACAAATGAAGAGGATGCAAAAAATGCGAATACTTCATGTTAGACAAATGAAGTGGGAGCAGAAAAATAATAATACTTCGGTAAGACAAATGAAATGGATGCAGAAAATCTTAATAGTTCATGTAAGACAAATGAAGCGCATCCAAAAAATCCCTAATACTTTATGTTAGTTTTTCGAAGGTGATCCAAGATATCCTAATACTTCCTATAAGACAAATGAAGTGGATCCAGAAAATCCTAAAATTTCATGTAAGACAAATGAAGTGGATACAAAAAATGCGAATAGTTCTTGTTAGACAAATGAATCGGGAGCAGAAAATAAATAATACTTCGGTAAGACAAATAAAATGGTTCCAGAAAATCTAAATAGTTCATGTAAGACAAATGAAGTGGATACAAAAAATGCGAATACTTCATGTAAGACAAATGAATTGGAAGCAAAAAAAACAATATTACTTCTGTAAGACAATGAAAGTGGATCCTAAAAATCCTAACACTTCACGTAAGACAAATGAAGTGGATCCTAAAAATCCTAACACTACATGCAAGACAAATGAAGTGGATACAAAAAAATGCGAATATTTCATTTGAGACAAATGAAGCGGAAGCAAAGAAATCCTAACACTTCCGTAAGACAAATAAAATGGATCCAAAAAATCCTAATAGTTCATGTAAGACAAATGAAGCGCATCCAAAAAATCATTAATACTTGATGTAAGTTTTATGAAGTTGATCCAAAATATTCTAATACTTCATCTAAGACAAATGAAGTGGTTCCAGAAAGTCCTAAAACTTCATGTAAGAAAACTGAAGTGGATCCAAAAAAAACCCCAATAGTTCATGTAAGTTAAATGAAGTAGATCTAAGATATTCAAATACTTCCTGTAAGACAAATGAGTGGATCCAGAGAATCCCAAAACTTCATGTAAGAAAAATGAAGTGGATTCTCAAAATCCTAATACTCCATGTAAGACAAATGAAGTGGATCCGCAAAACAAACCCTAATAATTCATGTAAGAAAAATGAAGTGGAAGCAACAAAGTTAGACGCAAATAAATCCTAAGCAAAATATCCTAATTGTTCATGTAAGACAAATGAAGTGGTTCCAGAAAATCCCTAATACTTTATGTAAATTTTACGAAGTTGATCCGAAAATATCCTAACACTTCATGAAAGACAAATGAAGTGGAGGATACAAAAAATGCGAATACTTCACGTTCGACAAATGAAGTGGGAGCAGAAAAACAATAATACTTCGGTAAGACAAATAAAATGGTTCAAAAAAATCCTAATAGTTCATGTAAGCCAAATGAAGCGCATCCAAAAAATCCCTAATATTTTTTTTTGTAAATTTTACGAAGTTGATCCAAAATATTATAATACTTCATGTAAGAAAGATGAAGTGGATCCAGAAAATCCTAAAACTTCCTGTAAGAGAAATGAAGTGGATCCTAAAATCCTAACACTTCATGTAAGACAAATGAAGTGGAAACAAAAAATGCGAATACTTCTTGTTAGACAAATAAAGTGGGAGCAGAAAAACAATAATACTTCGGTCAGACAAATAAAATGGTTCCAGAAAATCTTAATAGTTCATGTAAGACAAATGAAGTCCAGCCAAAAATTCCAATACTTTATGTAAGTTTTATGAAGTTGATCCAAAATATTCTAATACTTCATGTAACACAAATGAAGTGGTTCCCGATAATCCTAAAACTTCATGTATGAAATATGAAGTGGATCCTAGAAATCCTAACACTTCATGTAAGACAAATGACTTGAATACAAAAAATCCAAATACTTCAATTAAGACAAATGAAGTGGAAGCAAAAAAAACATAATACTTCTGTAAGACAAATGAAATGGATCCAAAACATCCTAATAGTTCATATAAGACAAATAAAGCGCATACTAAAGATCATTAATACTTTATGTAAGTTTTATGAAGTTGATCCAAGATATTCTAATACTTCATGTAAGACAAATGAAGTGTTTCCAGAAAATCCGAAATATTCATGTAAGAAAACGGAAGTGGATCCTAAAAAACCCTAATACTTCATGCAAGACAAAGGAAGTGGATCCAAAAAAATCCTAATAATTCATGTATAACAAATGAAGTGGATCCAAAAGAAACCTAATAGTTCATGTAAGTTAAATGAAGTAGATCCAAAATATTCTAATACTTCTTATAAGACAAATGAGTGGATCCAGAGAATCCCAAAACTTCATGTAAGAAAAATGAAGTGGATTCTAAAAATCCTCATACTTCATGTAAGACAAAAGAAGTGGAAGCAACATAGGTATACGCAAATAAATCCTAAGCAAAAAAATGCTAATAGTTCATGTAGACAAATGAAGTGGTTCCAGAAAATCCTAAAACTTCATGTAAGAAAACTGAAGTGGATCCTAAAAATCCAAATATTTCATGTAAGGCAAATGAAGTGGATGAAAAATAAACCCTAATACTTCATGTAGGACAAATGAAGTGGATCTCAAAAACCCTAATACTTCATGTAACACAAACGAAGTGGTTCCAAAAAATCCAAATAATTCATGTAAGAAAAATGAAGTGGATTCTGAAAATCCTAATACTCCATGTAAGACAAATGATGTGGATGCGAAAAAAACCCCCAAATACTTCATGTAAGACAAATGAAGTTGAAGAAACAAAGCAAAAAATCCTAATAGTTCATTTAAGACAAATGACGTGTTCCAGAAAATCCCTAATACTTTATGTAAGTTTTACGAAGTTGATCGAAAATATCCTAACACTTCATGTAAGACAAATGAAGTGGATAAAAAAAATGCGAATACTTCACGTTAGACAAATGAAGCGGTAGCAGAAAAACAATAATACTTCGGTAAGGCAAATAAAATGGTTCTAGAAAATCCTAATCGTTCAGGTAAGACAAATGAAGCGCATCCAAAAAATCCCTAATATTTTATGTAAGTTTTACGAAGTTGATCCAAAATATTCTAATACTTCATGTAAGACAGATGAAGTGGATCCAGAAAATCCTAAAACTTCGTGTAAGAGAAATGAACTGGATCCTAAAATCCTAATACTTCATGTAAGACAAATGAAGTGGATACAAAAAATGCGAATACTTCATGTTAGACAAATGAAGTGGGAGCAGAAAGATAATAATACTTCGGTAAGACAAATGAAATGGATGCAGAAAATCTTAATAGTTCATGTAAGACAAATGAAGCGTATCCAAAAAATCCCTAATACTTTATGTAAGTTTTGCGAAGGTGAACCAAGATATCCTAATACTTCATATAAGACAAATGAAGTGGATCCAGAAAATCCTAAAATTTCATGTAAGAAAAATGAAGTGGATCCTAAAAATCTTAACACTTCATGTAAGACAAATGAAGTGGATACAAAAAATACGAATACTTCTTGTTAGACAAATGAAGTGGGAGCAGAAAATAAATAATACTTCGGTAAGACAAATAAAATGGTTCCAGAAAATCTAAATAGTTCATGTAAGACAAATGAAGTGGATACAAAAAATGCGAATACTTCATGTAAGACAAATGAATTGGAAGCAAAAACACAATATTACTTCAGTAAGACAATGAAAGTGGATCCTAAAAATCCTAACACTACATGCAAGACAAATGAAGTGGATACAAAAAAATGCGAATACTTCATTTGAGACAAATGAAGCGGAAGCAAAAGAACCATAATACTTCTGTAAGACAAAAAAAATGGATCCAAAAAATCCTAATAGTTCATGTAAGACAAATGAAGCGCATCCAAAAAATCATTAATTCTTTATGTAAGTTTTATGAAGTTGATCCAAAATATTCTAGTACTTCATCTAAGACAAACGAAGTTGTTCCAGAAAATCCTAAAACTTCATGTAAGAAAACTGAAGTGGATCCAAAAAAAAGCTAATAGTTCATGTAAGTTAAATGAAGTAGATCTAAGATATTCAAATACTTCCTGTAAGACAAATGAGTGGATCCAGAGAATCCCAAAACTTCATGTAAGAAAAATGAAGTGGATTCTCAAAATCCTAATACTCCATGTAAGACAAATGAAGTATATCCGCAAAACAAACCCTAATAATTCATGTAAGAAAAATGAAGTGGAAGCAACAAAGTTAGACGCAAATAAATCCTAAGCAAAATATCCTAATTGTTCATGTAAGACAAATGAAGTGGTTCCAGAAAATCCCTAATACTTTATGTAAATTTTACGAAGTTGATCCGAAATATCCTAACACTTCATGTAAGACAAATGAAGCTGATACAAAAAATGCGAATACTTCACGTTCGACAAATGAAGTGGGAGCAGAAAAACAATAATACTTCGGTAAGACAAATAAAATGGTTCTATAAAATCCTAATAGTTCATATAAGCCAAATGAAGCGCATCCAAAAATCCCTAATATTTTATGTAAATTTTACGAAGTTGATCCAAAATATTATAATACTTCATGTAAGACAGACGAAGTGGATCCAGAAAATCCTAAAACTTCGTGTAAGAGAAATGAAGTGGATCCTAAAATCCTAACACTTCATGTAAGACAAATGAAGTGGAAACAAAAAATGCGAATACTTCAGGTTAGACAAATCAAGTGGGAGCAGAAAAACAATAATACTTCGGTAAGACAAATGAAATGGATCCAGAAAATCTTAATAGTTCATGTAAGACAAGTGAAGCGTATCCAAAAAATCCCTAATACTTTATGTAAGTTTTACGAAGGTGATCCAAGATATCCTAAAAATCCTAACACTTCACGTAAGACAAATGAAGTGGATACAAAAAATGCGAATACTTCTTGTTAGACAAATAAAGTGGGAGCAGAAAATAAATAATACTTCGGTAAGACAAATAAAATGGTTCCAGAAAATCTTAATAGTTCATGTAAGACAAATGAAGTCCAGCCAAAAATTCCAATACTTTATGTAAGTTTTATGAAGTTGATCCAAAATATTCTAATACTTCATGTAACACAAATGAAGTGGTTCCCGATAATCCTAAAACTTCATGTATGAAATATGAAGTGGATCCTAGATATCCTAACACTTCATGTAAGACAAATGACTTGAATACAAAAAATCCAAATACTTCAATTAAGACAAATGAAGTGGAAGCAAAAAAAACATAATACTTCTGTAAGACAAATGAAATGGATCCAAAAAAATCCTAATAGTTCACATAAGACAAATAAAGCGCATCCTAAAGATCATTAATACTTTATGTAAGTTTTATGAAGTTGATCCAAGATATTCTAATACTTCATGTAAGACAAATGAAGTATTTCCAGAAAATCCGAAATATTCATGTAAGAAAACTGAAGTGGATCCTAAAAAACCCTAACACTTCATGCAAGACAAATGAAGTGAATCCAGAAAAAAATAATAGTTCATGTAAGTTAAATTATCTAGATCTAAAATATTCTAATATTTCCTGTAAGACAAATGAGTGGATCCAGAGAATCCTAAAACTTCATGTAAGACAAATGAAGTGGATCCAGAAAATCCTAAAATTTCATGCAAGACAAATGAAGTGGATCCTAAAAATCCTAACACTTCATGTAAGATAAGCGAAGTGGATCCAAAAAATCCTAATAATTAAGGTAAGACAAATGAAGTGGATCCAAAAAAACCTAATAGTTCATGTAAGTTAAATGAAGTAGATCCAAAATATTCTAATACTTCTTATAAGACAAATGAGTGGATCCAGAGAATCCCAAAACTTCATGTAAGAAAAATGAAGTGGATTCTAAAAATCCTCATACTTCATGTAAGACAAATGAAGTGGAAGCAACAAAGGTATACGCAAATAAATCCTAAGCAAAAAAATCCTAATAGTTCATGTAGACAAATGAAATGGTTCCAGAAAATCCTAAAACTTCATGTAAGAAAACTGAAGTGGATCCTAAAAATCCTAATACTTCATGTAAGGCAAATGAAGTGGATGAAAAATAAACCCTAATACTTCATGTAGGACAAATGAATTGGATCGCAAAAACCCTAATACTTCATGTAACACAAACGAAGTGGTTCCAAAAAATCCAAATAATTCATGTAAGACTAATGCAGTGGATCCAAAAAATCCCTAATACTTTATGTAAGTTTTATGAAGGTGGTTCAAGATATCCTAATACTTCATGTAAGACAAATGAAGTGGATCCAGAAAATCCTAAAATTTCATGTAAGAAAAATTAAGCGGATCCTAAAAATCCTAACACTTCATGTAAGACAAATGAAGTGCGTCCAAAAATTCCAATATTTGATGTAAGTTTAATGAAGTTGATCCAAAATATTATAATACTTCATGAACACAAATGAAGTGGTTCCCGATAATCCTAAAACTTCATGCATGAAATATGAAGTGGATCCTAAAAATCTTAACACTTCATGTAAGACAAATGACGTGAATACAAAAAATCCAAATACTTCAATTAAGACAACTGAAGTGGAAGCAAAAAAACCATAATACTTCAGTAAGACAAATGAAATGGATCCAAAAAATCCTAATAGTTCATGTAAGACAAATGAAGCGCATCCAAAAAATCATTAATACTTTATGTAAGTTTTATGAAGTTGGTCCAAAACATTATATTACTTCATGTAAGACAAATGAAGTGGTTCCAGAAAATCCTAAAACTTCAAGTAAGAAAACTGAAGTGGATCCTAAAAAACCCTAACACTTCATGCAAGACAAATGAAGTGAATCCAGAAAAAAATAATAGTTCATGTAAGTTAAATTAAGTAGATCTAAAATATTCTAATATTTCCTGTAAGACAAATGAGTGGATCCAGAGAATCCTAAAACTTCATGTAAGACAAATGAAGTGGATCCAGAAAATCCTAAAATTTCATGTAAGAAAAATGAAGTGGATCCTAAAAATCCTAACACTTCATGTAAGACAAATGATGTGGATCCAAAAAAATCCTAATAATTCATGTAAAACAAATGAAGTGGATCCAAAAGAAACCTAATAGTTCATGTAAGTTAAATGAAGTAGATCCAAAATATTCTAATACTTCTTATAAGACAAATGAGTGGATCCAGAGAATCCCAAAACTTCATGTAAGAAAAATGAAGTGGATTCTAAAAATCCTCATACTTCATGTAAGACAAATGAAGTGGAAGCACCAAAGGTATACGCAAATAAATCCTAAGCAAAAAAATCCTAATAGTTCATGTAGACAAATGAAATGGTTCCAGAAAATCCTAAAACTTCATGTAAGAAAACTGAAGTGTATCCTAAAAATCCTAATACTTCATGTAAGGCAAATGAAGTGGATGAAAAAAAAAACCCTAATACTTCATGTAGGACAAATTAAGTGGATCGCAAAAACCCTAATACTTCATGTAAGACAAACGAAGTGGTTCCAAAAAATCCAAATAATTCATGTAAGACAAATGCAGTGGATCCAAAAAATCCTAATATTTCATTTTCACGCGTAAAATTGATCAAGTTGTTCGGCGTTGTGCATTGAACAATGTCTGAACAATGTTGTTATCATGGCTGAACAATATTGTTCAAGCAACAATCGTTAACAACATTGTTCCAACAATTTGTTCGCGTTGGATGAACGAACAGTAGTTGTTGCAACATGATGGAACAAGCGTCAACAAAGTTGATGAAACATGCTTGATAAATGTTGTCAGAACAATATTGTTCAGCGTTGTTCATTCATCAGGCGTTAACAATATTGTTTGAACAGGCGTGAACAACACTGACGAAAGAACAAGTTGTTTTTAGTTGTTCGACAATTGTCAACAGTATTGTTGAATATTTATTCAGGATAACAAGTGATGAGAAAAGATTAAAGAGGATAATTGGGAACTTATAAAAGATTAGAAGGGATATTTGCATTGACAGAGTGACTTCCTTGCTTTTCCGGTCGCGGATTTTATAAATATCTTCAATCGTTTGTTTCATTGTTTGTTATAAAGCAAATCACAGAGCAAATACGCGCTTTCTAAAGCGAAGAGTACGTGGGAAGTATTTATGATCGTGTTCTTACACGCAACAGAGAGTATATAGAAGCAGATATCGCTTGATTTTTGATCTGGTCTTCTATAAAATATATTTCCCACGTGGTTGGAGTTTTGAACAACTGTCAGCCTGCAAATTTATACTGTATCCGTTCGCATTTAATACTCCAGGTAAAGTTGAGATTTTTACATAGCAGTACTTTTGATTTTGTGGAGATAAATTTAATATGTTTCAGATTACCGGATGGTGATTAGACATTCAGGCATTCTCGCCTAAAACACTAGAAACAGGCTTTTAATTTATATATCTTATAGATCAATTTATGCATATGGCCACACTGGAAAAAAGGTAGTGGTTATGTACAACTTCTGTTCAGTCTACAAAGTTCAGTTATGCTGTTTTAGGAGTATCTGATTAAAAATTAAAAGCGCAAAGCAAAATGTAAATGGAATAGTCAAGAATAGGCACAGTATATACTGTATATTTAAATTATTCTTCTCGCAGAAGCTCATCCCATTCTGATGGGGAAGGTCCTCTGGCTCCATACATGGATTCCTTCCATGTTTGGAAGTTGATCCAAAACTTTTCGGCCTGTTGGGACTCTTCTCTGCCATTTTCAGCCACAAAGGTTTTCTGGAAAAAGGAAGGATACTGGAAACTTGGCCCAACCTTTCTTTTGTTGTTGTTTGACTATTTATATATAGTGTTTTTAGGACCTTTAAATACTGTATTATGGGAACCATTGAGCATTTTGATAAAATACTGAACAATGCTAACTTCAAAACATTTTGCATGATTATGTAGTCTTAGCTTTCGACTAATTTCAAATCATTATTTCTTCACTAACTTATAAATATCCCGGTAATATGCAACCTATCAGTGCATGACTAGAACTTAGTTGAAATGATAGAGAACATAGCTCTATAAATTGCATACCGTAAAACTCCGAATATAAGCTCATTTGTAAGCGTTTTTGGTGGGCGACTTATACAGGTCAGGCTTATACATGGACGAGCTTATATTTGGGAGGGCTTCGGGCACTTTCTACTACAGTCAAACCGGTAGTTCTTTTCCGAGGAACATTGCAATATTGCCCACAAAAATTGCAAGTTGAAATTCACAACCAGATTTGTAAACAAAGCTTCTGATTGCACTATAAGAAAAAGGGAAGCTCCAATCCAGTTGCTTATACTATTTGATTGGCCAAGACTGGCTTCTGTTTTGCTAATAGTCCAATCAGAGGCTTTGTTTACAAATTTGGATTTGAATATCACCTTAGCAATTTGTTTGCATCGGTTGCAAATTGCTCAGAGCAATTTCCCTATCAAAATTCCAATATTGTGGGCAATATTGCAATGTTGCTCGGACAAGAACTACCGGTTTGACTGTAACACAGTTAGACCAGTCAGATCGATGAAATTATTGACCAAACGACAAAATTCTTGGGCTTAGATCCGAACCTAGGTATGAACAGGAAACTTGATTCAATTTAAAAGTAGGTCCAGTAATGTCATCTTGCAATTGAGAAACAGAATTGTGGTCAGACCGCACTGGCCGTTAGATGGAAAGTGCCCCTATATTCAGGAGGGGGGCTTATATTTGGAATGAGGTGAGCATTGGTATATGGATGGGCTTATACACAGGGGGGCTTATATTTGGGGGGGGCTTATATTCGGAAATTTACGATATCGAAGGACTGTTTGCTCCAGAATGGCATTAAACGTTACACCAAGAAGCCCACATATTTTCGAAGCAAGCTCCTTGGTAGAAGCCTTCGCTAAGGATGACCAGTTTCCTATTCCAAGAATCTGAGGAGCAAAAGAGAGTAAGTACTATTATAAATATACAAATATATGAGGAATTTGTTCTTATATCTTGGATTGACCAAGTTTTTACCCTTCTTCAAGTAGTAATATAGGGGCCGATCAACCCTTATTTTTAGGGGGGAGCAACGGGGGAGCACATCATTAAAAATTCAAACATCATTAGCATATGGTACATTAACATACAGGGGGAGCAGCGTCATTAACAGGGGGGAGCAAGGGGGGGAGCGCATCATTAAAATTTCATTAACATGAACATTAATTATGTATTGACGTCATAATGATATGCAAGGCGAGTTTGGACAAAACAGTCATTATGTCACGTTGAGTTTTGAGAGTGTGCGAGAGTGTGCAACATCATTAACATAAACATTCATTAATTATGTATTGACGTCATAATGATATGCAAGGCGAGTTTGGGCAAAACAGTCATTAAGCTGAGCTCAACATTTTCGTCACAAAAAGAGTAAATCCTGACCCTTTTTATCACAATAGCTAGATGTTTCTATATATTTTGCCAAGCGTTGTGTTCCAAACACAGCCCGTTTCGACAACGAGTAAATATATTCTCGTATCTAATATCACCTTATACAAAACGGCTTAGACAACTAATATAGCGACGCTTAACCTAGTAAAATATTATTGCCTTATGCGAAGTAATAACAAGCAGAAATATAGCTTTCTAAAGCGAGAAGATCTTAAAGTTTGTCGGCATAGCTAACGTCTTACAGAGCAATACAAATATATGTTTGCCAAGCGATTGTATAAACATAGTTCATAAAGGGATTTAAACCGTACAAAGTTTCAAGCGTTTTAGATGTAGCAGAGTGGGAAAAGCAGTGATTTTTAAGCGAGATTTACAAGCATATACAAACATTGTATATAAACATTTAGCGCTTGTTAGGTAATTACGGGCAATTAAGATTTTCTAGCTTAAAAATTTGAATAAATTTAGAATATATTATTATAGGACGGGGAAATATTGTACAATGTACATACAACACACACATAATTCATTTTAAAACATATTTATTGTTTAAAATTTCTTTTACAGAGTGTCTTAAATGTCATCTTGGAAATATTCACTGTCCGGTGGGAATATCCACCTTGTTGGTTTTCTATCCCCATCGTCTATATTGAAACACAGTCTTTTCCTTTTTGTGGATGGTATATTAGTGCTTGAATTGTTTCGTCTCTTATTTCCTCGGCCTGATTGTCGTAGTAGCGTCTTTTCTCCCTGTTCAGCAAAGTCTTTGACAACTTCCCGTCCACGAGACTTTATTGATTTTTATACATTTTTCCCTTCTAGTACATCTTGACCAACTTCCGTTGCTGCTTGTAAAGCTCTCTTTCCTACTACTTGTGCGCATTGTTTGAATAAAGGTATTGCAAATCTAGCAAGGCTTCTGAAAATATCCCCGATCCCATGTCCCCTCTGCATTCTCGCTCCATGAAATCCTTCAATACTGCCACCACGTTGATTTCTTGTGTAATGTTCAGTTAGTAGCTGTCGGGGATAAGTACACCCCTCATCTTTTTTATGTGTCTTGGTCGGCTTCCAATGTTCAACTGATGGGAGAATGCTTCACTTGTGTATTTTATTTGAATCATAAAAGTGACTTCTATTTGTACGGACGTCTATATTTCATCACAATAACAATGTGAACAACACGCAATCGTATCTTTGTAAAGTGTACAATCACAAATCATACAGTGACATCCGGTAAAACTCGAATAAAAATCTGTCCATGTACAGATAGGACATGTACCCAATTGACATATCTGTAAACAATTTTCACAATTGTTACATTTTGTATATTCAGACGAATCCTCAGTATCTTCATCTTGCCGTGACTCCATCCGTGCTAGCATTGCGAGGACCCGCTCGTTGATGATAAGACTTTTATCAAATTCCAATGCCGCAAGACCTTTGAGAAATATACTCAATCCATAAGGTTCCGGAATATATGGATGAAAAGGCCTCGTTTTAGAATGTTTACAATATCATTCAGTTCCACGTATATCCTGTCCTCTGTAGACGATTTCTCCTTTTCTATTCCACGTCAATGTCTGTAGATGTAAGAATGGATTGAAGGATTTCTTCGGCGCCATGACTATTTCATTGTCAAGATATTGAAGAATGTCTTGAAGTCGCCACTGTTCAGGAGATGATCTTTTGGTGCTATCCATAGTTGGAATGATTGATATGAATTTAATGTTGATCATTTTATACCAATTCTGCAAGTCCTTCTAAGATTGGAGCCAGTGCCAATCCCAGGAAACCATTTCCACGCTGAACAAGTATCTTCCTTTTCGTTTTAACACTTTTATTTTTGTTAGTCAGATCAATAATATCGTGTTCAAAAGTCCAAGTTTGTCGATTGTGTGTTTAGGAAGTGCGAGGTTCATAAACTTTTTCACACAATTGCATAGAAACCGAATCTGTTCATGGACCATAGTCATAGTCATAGTCATAGTCATAGTCATAGTCATAGTCATAGTCATAGTCATAGTCATAGTCATAGTCATAGTCGTAGTCGTAGTCGTAGTCGTAGTCGTAGTCGTAGTCGTAGTCGTAGTCGTAGTCGTAGTCGTAGTCGTAGTCGTAGTCGTAGTCGTAGTCGTAGTCGTAGTCGTAGTCGTAGTCGTAGTCGTAGTCGTAGTCGTAGTCGTAGTCGTAGTCGTAGTCGTAGTCGTAGTCGTAGTCGTAGTCGTAGTCGTAGTCGTAGTCGTAGTCGTAGTCGTAGTCGTAGTCGTAGTCGTAGTCGTAGTCGTAGTCGTAGTCGTAGTCATAGTCATAGTCATAGTCATAGTCATAGTCATAGTCATAGTCATAGTCATAGTCATAGTCATAGTCATAGTCATAGTCATAGTCATAGTCATAGTCATAGTCATAGTCATAGTCATAGTCATAGTCATAGTCATAGTCATAGTCATAGTCATAGTCATAGTCATAGTCATAGTCATAGTCATAGTCATAGTCATAGTCATAGTCATAGTCATAGTCATAGTCATAGTCATAAGTCATAAGTCATAAGTCATAAGTCATAAGTCATAAGTCATAAGTCATAAGTCATAAGTCATAAGTCACAAGTCACAAGTCACAAGTCAGAAGTCATTAGTCATTAGTCATTAGTCATAAGTCATAAGTCATAAGTCATAAGTCATAAGTCACAAGTCACAAGTCACAAGTCATAAGTCATAAGTCATAAGTCATAAGTCATAAGTCATAAGTCATAAGTCATAAGTCATAAGTCATAAGTCATAGGTCATAAGTCATAAGTCATAAGTCATAAGTCATAAGTCATAAGTCATAAGTCATAAGTCATAAGTCATAAGTCATAAGTCATAAGTCATAAGTCATAAGTCATAAGTCATAAGTCATAAGTCATAAGTCATAAGTCATAAGTCATAAGTCATAAGTCATAAGTCATAAGTCATAAGTCATAAGTCATAAGTCATAAGTCATAAGTCATAAGTCATAAGTCATAAGTCATAAGTCATAAGTCATAAGTCATAGAAATTGGATTAGTTAACAAGTATATCCGCCTAGTCTATAACTATGACTATAATCGCTCGATTTGGAGCTAAGCTCGCTCGATTTGGAGCTAAGTTCGCTCGATTTGGAGCAAAGCTCGCTCGATTTGGAGCAAAGCTAGCTCGATATGGAGCAAAGCTCGTTCGATTTGGAACTAAGCTCGCTCGATGATAAAGATAAAGAAGATAAAGATAAGGAAGATAAAGATAAGGAAGATAAAGATAAGGAAGATAAAGATAAGGAAGATAAAGATAAGGAAGATAAAGATAAGGAAGATAAAGATAAGGAAAATGAAGATAAGGAAGATAAAGATAAGGAAGGTAAAGATAAAGAAGATAAAGATAAAGATAAGGAAGATAAAGATAGGGAAGATAAAGATATAGAATATAAAGATAGGGAAGATAAGTCGGCTCGGAGGTATATATACTAGGCTCTGAGATATATGCTAAGCTTGGCTCGGGCCTATCCTTATATGTTAGAGCTCGGGATATATTTATGTTACATTCGGGTACCTTAGGCTATCTTTGTGGTACCCTGGGATGTCTTAATGGCACCTTAGGGTAGCTTGGGATACCTTGGGATACCTTGGGGTACCTTGGGCTACTTTATGGTACCTTGTGGTACCTTGATGGTACCTTGGATACCTTAGGGTACCTTGGGGGTACTTGAGGTACATCGAGGTATCTTGGGGTACATTGGGGTGCCTTTACGCTACCTTGGGGTACTTTTGGATACATTGAGGTAGCTTGGGGTACTTGGAGGTCCCTTGGGTTCCCTAGGGGTTCCTTAGGGTACATTGGAGTACCTTAGGTTTCATTGGAGTACATTCAGGTACCGTGAGGTACCTTTATGGTACCTGGGGGTACCTTCGGGTATATTGGAGTACCTTGGGGTACCTTTTGTTACCTTGTGGTACATTGGAGTAGCTTAGGGTACCTTGCGGTACCTTGATGGTACCTTGGGGTAGACTGGTGTACCTTGGGGTACCTTTATGGTACCTTGGGGAACCTTGAGATCCTTGCGGTACTTGGGGCACCTTGTGGTACATTGGGTGTACCTTGGGTTACTTTGGGATACCTTGATGGTACCTTGATGGTTGCTTGGGGTCCTTTGGGGTACCTTGGGGTACATTGTGGGTAGGTGGGGGTATTTTGGGGGTACCTTGGGGTACGTTTATGGTACCTTAGGATAGCTTGGGGTATATTTATGTTACATTGGGTACCTTAGAGTATCTTTATGGTAACCTGGGATATATTTATCGTACCTTGGGGTACCATGGGGTACATTTATGGTACCTTAGGGTACCATGTTGTACCTTGGAGTACCTTAGGGAACCTTGTGGTAGATTGGTGCACTTACCAATGTGCACTTTACGGTACCTTGAGGTACTTTGGGGTACCTTGGGTACTTTGGGGATTAGTTGTATATAGTTGGTTGACTTTTATTTTGGGAGGTGTGAATATTTTTTTAAAAACGGCTAATAAAATATAGAAATTATTGCGCAATAATTGGCAAAAAAAGTTCTGACTCATCAAAAAAAGGTCTCTACGGTCGGGGGGAGCTTGAGCTAATTAGTGATTAAAAATGGCTACCAACCATATTTTGTTAGTTTTGTTGGCGATTAATTGGGAATTGTATTTCGGTGATGACGTAGACGGTGTAATTGGACACACGCGCGTGGGACGCCACGACAGTGCCTATAATTGATGCGGGGGGTGTTGACCCCCTTTTTTTTTAAAAAAATAGAAAGATCCTATGGATGATTTGAGAGTGCATTGTATCTATATACTTCAGTAAGATGGCCATACGCAGAGAAGTGAACATTGTCAATAATATTTGATGTGCAAGAGGACAAAATTATTGCAAAATATGACATGTATGTTGCATTTGACCAGACTAATTAGTGAGGGAGCTTGGAGATTATTTAGTAGATGACATTACTAGGCAGAACAGATTTACCATTACAAAACACTAGAGTGTAATTTCTGGTAGTGTTGAGACCTGGATTCGTGTTCGTCCCTTTCTTATTAACACATAAATCCACAATGTGCTCTAAAGCACCCACTTTCTCATTTTACACACTCTAACGCCAGCCATTTTTACTCGTCAAGGGGAAAGTGTTGGGCGTTAATGGGTTATCCAGACTATCTGCCCATGTCTCTAGCTTGTTAACCCATTAAGCCACATTGAGCCCTAAAGCAACCGCTCTGTCTTAGGGACTGTTTATATGGAAGCCGGGCTGACTCGCTTAACGGGCCAGCCCGCCTAGCGAGATCTCGCCGTGTAATTGATTTTAGGGTAAAAACTACTATGCGTTTATATGGACAATCGGGCTGGCCCGGTTCCTGAGATCTCGCTTGAAAAAGGTGAGATCTCGCTTACCAGGATGAAAATTTCCCCATATAAACACTCGCTCACCGGGCCAGCCCGGTTGCCGGGATGAAAGTTCAAAGAGATGCCGCCGCCAATTTGTCTGCGAGCTATTTTTAAGAATTGTCAAAACAATGTCAAAGGTCAAAACAACAAAATCATCTCGCTTGCCGGGATGAAATTTTCTCATATAAACAGAAGGCAAATTTATCCCGCTTACCGGGCTGGCTCGGTCAGCGAGGTAGCCCGGCTTTCATATAAACAGCCCCTTAGGAACCTTAGTTGATTTTAATCGTCAAGGGGAAAGTGTTTGAGATTAATGGGTTAAGCTTTCAATAGATTTCACTAATTCTATACTTTCCTTCTTTCTTTCTTTAGATTCATCATCATATTACAACACCAGCTGGCAAAAACAGTCTTTATCAATACTTGTCCCACGAGGTTTGGGTAGTCCCAGATCTTTACCGCAATGCGCCCAACTTTGATATTATACTCTGTCTATCCGTTCGATGAACAACTATATGCCAATGTGCCTTGTTCTCCAATTAAGCTGCAGTCTGCCTCACTTTGTTATTTTACTCTTACTTCTCAATTGGGAAGGGTCTTGCACTCTAATGGCTTAGCGAAACTACATGACATATATGTCTTGTTAAACGGTTAAGCTGCAATGCACCACACTTTGTGAAGGGATGGGATTTTGAGCAATAACTATGATACTGTACATCCAATATTTCTTGTTAGGTCTTGTTACTCTGTCTAATGGGTTAAATTATAGAGTGAGCCAATTGAACAATCTTAGCAAAAAACACTGCATTTGACAACAACCTTGAATATTATATTTTCCAAAATACTTTAAATTTTATAGCATATTGTATTAGTATTTGTATGTAGATTTCATCCCAATTTTTAAGTACATTAGTTTCAGTACAGTATGAATACAGTTTCAGAACACCATAAATAAAATCATGTATAAAACCCAGTTGTTTGTATTGTCTACTCAAAATGGTTTACTGTGTAAAGTGGGTATAATATGTTCTCAATTTTACACAGTAAGCCATTTAGCATATTGCCCGGAAGTGGCTTATTGCCTGATTTGCACTATTCAGAGAAAATTAACAGGCTTTGAACCAAGCAGAACAGATTGGCGGCTGTTTATATGGAGGCCAATCACCTGCCATATCCGGGCTAGCTCACATTGCCGAAACAATTTCGCCTATGTTTACATGACAAATACAGTACCAACCCAGTTTAAGCATGATACCCGGTGAGTCAAGAAATGATCTCGCCTAGCCAGGACCAGTCCTGGTACTCAGCTGGCCCCAGATAAACATCCTCTTAGATAAGTTTGGTGCAACGATCAGCTCAATGGTGGCATAAATATAGGTAAATTTTGTTTACAAATTTCATTAAAATTTGTCTGCAAGAATGTATAATTATACATGTTATTAAGTTTGAAAATTCATAGGACCTAAAACCATGTTTTTAAATATATATGCACTGAAAATCTGCATAATAGGTACACATTTATAAACAAAATTTACTATCTATAAAATACTACACGTAGTTATGTACATATAAGAGGAATCTTATAAGTATAAGTAAAAAATAAAGATAGAATAGAATGTTTGAAGTGGATAATTAAATGTACCAAAGCATATAATCCTTCACATCTGACAGATACGTTGTGAGTACTTCTTCGCCTGTATAGTTGCCTAATACCTTTGTTTCTGTTTAAAGATTAGTGAAGAATCGAGAGTAGACTGTATTGCACTGAATTGGTATAATAGTGCCCGTATGGTGGCACCGACACATTCAGACCAGAGCTGATTATTTCTCCCCTCATTTTGAATGAATATCACCAATACTTTGTGTAACCAACAGATTTTGGATAATTTCACTCGAATTACACACTGGACATTAGATATCACATATTGGCGCTTTGGTATGCATTTTTGATAAGTGTGGTGTGATGCGTGTGTACAAACGTGTGCGTGTTATTATGTACAAACGGGAATTTAACCCATTCTTTTTTAAAAAAGCATAACAGTGTGTATATGCATGGAGGGTTTGTTAAAAAATCCCTAAAAAAATTGGAGAGAATAAAGAGTATAGCAGTAGTGCAAGATGTAGTGATGTTGCAAGATATACTGATGCGAACTGATGTTGTGAAAGAGAAGCTTACTTACAGAAAGAAAAGTATATAGCGTTTTTTTAAAAACCATTTTTTTAAAAACTGTAATATTTTTTTAAACATTGTAATTAGCTTAATTAGCTTAATTAGGTGAATGAAAAAATTATTAATATATGAAGGATATATGAAGAGTGCGAGTAAAATGAATTTGAAAGAAAGAACCGATGATTTTGAAATTATAATAAATGTTAAAGAAAACTAGTGTGGGGTAACGATGGTGTGATACAACTTATAGCTGACGAATGGAGTGTGAAATTTAACGAAGGAAAATATGAACATCTTTTTATACATGTACGTGTGTTATCGTTATGTGATTTAGATATAAAGAAAACACATCGGCATTGGATATCCATGTGATGTGATGGAAAAGTGGTTTCAGAGAATTTTTATATAAACATTGTTTCAGAAGTTTATTTTGTTCATAATTTTGATGAAAATCGAACAAAATATTTTTAAATATTAAAGTGTATGAAATATTTTAATAAAATATTAAAAAAATCGTTATTATATTTTATTTATTATAAAAACATGCGCTGCGCGCATGTAACGATACAGTTGCGTATGGTTTATGTGATGAGTATGTCAGTGCATCTCTTGGTAAAATAACACGCCTATTGTGATTGTTTTTCTCCGAATTTTTTAAGGGTTTTTAAAAAAACCAAAAGTATACATGCTGTAGCACTTTTTTTAAAGTACAGGTTAGATTCCTGCATGTATATATAATAGTACAACAACAGACATTTTAACATTTTATTTCATTTCTTAATTTAATTAAGAACAAATTTATTATTTATTTGTACAACTTTATAGAAACTCGTTATACCTTCTCGTTCAAATTATTGCATTAAATTATATTCAAATTCTTTTAGTTCTATTCTTTTGACATGATCTTTTACAAAACCATCATACACACCACCGTAAATTGTTTTTTTACGTTTTGTTAATTTGGCTATACGTTGTTATGGTTTTTTTGAGAAAATCGTTACATCTTTTACTTCCATTTTTAACAAATAAACCGGGAATAAGTGATATTAAACCGCCGAAACCTCCACGCTGTTTTTTATTATAAGTTGGACGACGACGACGTCGATGCATTAATCGTCTTTGGTTTTTTGGGAAAATTCGTAGCGTGTCTAGGTATTGATTGCGCCAAATACCACTACCTTTTTGTATTTTTTTCTTCTCATATTGAAATAATTAACCATACACCGCCGTCGCTTTTTACTTTATATATTTTAATGAAACGCAAATATATTGTCTAACGATAAAATTTACCACGTCTTTTTAGATTATTCCACATTTTATCGTCTTTACTACCACGAGCTTTTTTTAATCGACTAGCTAATTTAGCGGCATTGTTTATCATACCTCCTCGTTGTTTAAAATCGTTACGTTTATAACGCCATCCATACCTCCATAACCCTCCTCGTTGACGTTTTTTCCTTCTCATATTGAATACAAATAAAAGAATATGCGACTAACATCTTTTTTTATATTTGTTTTTTAGATAACCGAAATGGAACGGGAATATTATTATACTAATGAAAATAAACGATTATACATTAGAACAATTAAGTAAAGATATAGATAGGATGGAAAATAGTGTAAAATTTAAAGTAATCATGTATGAATTAAAATGTAAGATGAAATTAAAATATCCTAAAAGAATGAAAAAATACATACACACGTGCATGTTTTAATTGTATAATTGATAAGCTTTGTAACATGTAAAATAAAAGTATTCATAATAATATTCCATATCATGAAAAAACATTTCTTCATCATCGTCATCAATTATATCTAAATCATTATCATCTTTTTTTATAGGTTCTATTGTACATACATTTTTTAAACGCATTAATAAAGAAAATCACTATCTATTAATCCTTTCCACCAATATTGTAATATTGGTTTTTGCCAACACCATATTTTTAACTCGGTAATATCTATATTAAAAACATAGCTACAGTCACACATAAAAAATATGGCGCAAAAAATGAATAAAGACGGTATATGATATGGCATGTAAAAATTATGATTCATATTTTGAACAAAAAGTGTTCTATAAAGAATATGATAATTTTCCATGTTTAACGCATGAAATTACAAACAAAATTTTTTATTGCGATAGTATTTTACGTTATTTAAATGAAATATTACCTGGAAATGTTTCAGTAGCGTTTCATAAAAAAAATCGTAATATGTGTCTATATTATATTTCTGATGAGAAAATATTAAAGGGTAGTGAAGAGATTGAAACATATGTTGATAAAGATTTGCATGATTTGTATATTAACGCATATAGAATGTATGTAAGCGTACCACTTGATGCTATATCAAAAAAGAATTTTAAAATTATTTTATCAAAAATTATACTGTATGCTAACGATAATGGTATGATGTTGACAACAAATGGAAAAGATTATTCTCGTTATGAAAAAATACTTAACGATTATTATGAGAATTTTTTTAAATGTGATTCAGGTATGTGTATGCGTATGTAAAAATATGGAGCATGAAAATCAAAATGAATAATCAAAATGGCGGATAGTGTTGATGTTGATACGCTTCTTTTAGATTATAATTATGCGGTAAAAGAAATTATAAGAAAAAGTAGAGAGTATGGTATACGATATATTCAAGCTTCTTTTCCTATCTGAAGTAAATTTGTTTTTTTACGTATTATTAAAATTTACCTTTTACTTTGGAAGAAAATCCTGAAAATAATGAAAAAATAAAAAAGGAGAATTGTGATCAAATACAACGTTATTTTACTTTGAAATTTTACGTATCGTTTTTTATAGGCTTTTATGTGTTTTCTGACGTATACATATATTTTCAAGCTTAAAAATGTTCTATAGAAAATGCTATTTTAGTTCAAGACAATGTTTTTAGTAATTGGAATACATATACGACAAAGCATATCCATGTGTTTAAACCCATTATGCGATACTAAAACGAATATTTTAACTTTGATGGGGATAATAGTTGATGCTTATGGTGATAGTTTGTTTAAAGAAAGAATTCATGAAAAATATCATAAAATGATTTGTGAAGTATTTCGTTATATTACCGACGACGACGATAAAAAGGTATAAATGCAGTGAGATTCTACGTGTTTTTCAGAGTGAAAATGGTACGATGTCTCTTAAAACGAAACGCTGAAGACAATTGTTTTCGTCCTATAGGACCTACATTACCATGTAGTAAAATTCGCGCAATTAATATAACAGCTAGCCAGTTCGCTAAATATATAAGATATATTGAAAAATGTTCTTTTTTTATAATATATCAACACAGATCTGACGCATGCGAAAAAATGATTGAAAGTGAATACGAAGGGAAAAGAGTGCATTATCATGGAATGTTATGCGGACAGACAGACGTGAATGATGATGATGATGATGATGATGATGGAGAAACGAATGAGGAGGAAGGAGAAATGGCTGACGAGTTTTTTGCACACAATTCGCGTATGAGCTTTAACGCCACGTGTACAACCAGTTTGTATGAAATGTTTGCAAACGATGTTGTAACGCATGGTATGACGGTGAAATGGGAGAAAATGAAAGAATCTACGAGATATGATTGGGAATTGTTTATAGCTTTAGCTTTAGCTAGTAATAATGGTGATATAGAACCGTTTATAGAAACGGTTTTTAATTATGATGTAGCTATTGAGCGATATCAAGATGAATATCAAAAAACAACTGATGAAAATAGAAAACGTAGACGTATAAGTATTGAAAATAGAAATAACGAACTCATATAACAGCTACGCGAAATCGTAGAAAAATATGGACAGACATATCAAAATATGGAAAAACATATTTTTGTGATAACGAACATATATTTTTTTGTAGTAAAAACGTATTTTGTTATAAGGAACAAATAATTTGTTGTAGTAAATCTAATTATGAAATAAAAGTTGTTGTACACATGTTATTTTTTATGTGCTGTCGGCACACGCTCGGACAACTTCGGAAACTCTAGTGAAAATGATTTGTCGAAAGGCATGTATAAATTATTTCCTTTTTGCATAATATGTGTGAATAATAGTAATACAGATCAGTATAGATAATTAAAATAGCCACACCGACCAATACTAATACTAAAACACACACTTGTGAGAAAAATACATATTTGGCTGGGACCAACTACGAAGAAGAACCATAGATTGTATGTGTGTGTATGTGTATGCGTTATTTTAAACGTAGAAAAATGTAATAACAATAATATTTTTTGTTTTAATTACGTTCACGTGTGTGTATGATTTAAAAAAAAAGGATTTTATAAACACCTTGAAAAAATTCATATTAAGGTGACCCCCACTGTTTATAATATCGTTCCAAAATCTTATTTATACCAACAGGAATCTAACCTGTTCTTTTTTAAAAAAAGGACACAACAGTCGGTATATTTAAAGAGGATTTATTAAAAAATCCTGTTAAAAATTGGATGATTAAACAATGTTGAACAGGAACAGCTACCACATTGAACTAACGCTCATCGATATAAATTTTTTTATATACAAACAGGAATTTAACCTGTTCTTTTTTAAAAAAAAAGTACAACACTATGTATATAAATATGTGTGTGTGGGGGTTTTAAAAAACCCTTGTAAAAATTCATTCAGCAAGTAACTATTAAAATATCACGAGGATTACTGCTACTACCAGAGAGACACAGATGGTGTTTTCAACTTTAGTTTTTTTATATATATAGAAAATATATAAGAAAAATTATTTATTTATTATTTTATCTTTTACATTTTGTTTTATAATTTCATTTTTTACATTAATATACTCTTGAGAGGTACTGTTTTTTTTAATATTTTCTGCAAACACGTCTAAGGATATATAAGACGACACGATATCATAACCATAATGATATTCTAAAAAGTGAAAAAAATGGGTGAAGAACTGAAAGAAAGAACTGATGGTTATCAAATCCTACTAGATGTTAAACAGAATGCATTGTTCGATGTTAATGATGGAGTGATACAATTGATAGTTGACGAATGGCAAGAGAATTTTAACGAAGAGAGAGAACATCATCTTTTCGAAACAGTACGTGTGTATGCATCGGAATGCGTCGCTATTGGGTATGATTTGAGTGTGCTGGAAAACGAAGCGTTGTAAAAGTTAAATCGTTAGTCAATCGAGTGTTTTCAAACAAATTTGACATAACAACAATATCGGAGGTTCATATGAGGGATTGGTTTACAGAAAAAACTATAATACAATATTTATTATTGTATAGCACTGTTGTTGCGGTGACGATGACGATAAGAGAAAATCAGCGTATTATTTTAATAGATGTTAAGATATATTTTTACGTGTAATGTAAAAAATAAATTTTTTTTTTAAAAATATATATTTTTATTATAGATAATATGCATGCGCGTACACATTTCGATAGAAATACTGATCGTTTGTACAGAACCGTACTAAATTTTTTAAGGGTTTTTTAAAAACCCCAAAAAATATACATATGCTGTAACACTTTTTTTAAAAGTACAGGTTAGATTCCTGTATGTGTATGTAAGGATGGGTGTGCGCTATTACAAAAACACTCGTGGGATGATGTTTGTTACATGCTGTAGCACATTTTTTGTACAGGTTAGATTCCTGTATGTATATACATATTTTGACATGTGT
The DNA here is from genome assembly GCA_016169945.1 of Trachythela sp. YZ-2020. Lineage (NCBI taxonomy): Eukaryota > Metazoa > Cnidaria > Anthozoa > Malacalcyonacea > Clavulariidae > Trachythela > Trachythela sp. YZ-2020. The sequence continues at coordinate 115,465 of JADLSH010000141.1, read as the reverse complement.
TTTTTATTATATCTTTTTATTTTTTAAAATGTACATTTATTAATTTACATTTATTTACGGTAAGCAATATTTTGATATTTGAATAAATTTATTATTTTTTTTATCGTATTTAATATTATAAAAAACGATAAAACCTTCTTGTTCAAATTCGTGTTTTAAGTTATGTACGAATATTTTGTGTTCGATTTTTTTAACTTGATCTTTTACAAAATGATGATGGATTGGAAAGGATGTAGATGATTCCTTTTGGTTCTTTTTATCTAGATGTTCATATTTTTTAATTCGATTCTCTACAAATCCGCGATACACGACTCCGTAGAAATTACTTCCCCTAACACAACGACGATTTCTTTTACGTTTATGATTATTAAAATTTTCTCTAATTATCCGTCTTTATCTAAATTTTCCGTCTTTATCATCTTTAAATCTTTTTATAAACACTTGTGTGTTGTGTTTTTATCATTTGACTCCTAATAGAGAAAGTAAACCCAAAAATCCCCCACGTTGTTTTATATAACCACGACGCATTAATCGTCTTCGATTATTTGAGAACATTCCAAGACTGTCTAAATATTGTTGACTAAAACCGCGACGTTGTTTTTGAGAACGCTTTTTTTGACGTTTACGTCTCATAATTAATAACCGTATTTTTTAAAATCGTATTTCTTTAATCGTATTTATATATTTTACGTTTTTTTTGCGGGTTTTGTTTTTCTTTTCATATTTAATATAATTTTGTATATTTTTTATTTATATATAATTTTTATATTTTTTTATATTTTTTATTGTTTCAAAGAAAAAATGGAACGAGAGAATTACTATACTTATGGAGAGAACAATTATACTATAAAACAATTAAGTAAAGATATAGACAAAATGGAAAATAGTGTAAAATTTAAGATAATAATGTACGAATTAAAATGTAAGATGAAATTAAAACATCCCGAAAAAATAAACAGAATGTTGTTTGTTTTTTCTAATCAAAATCATCATCTTGGTATAACGCATAACTACTATAGTCAAAATATTCATAATAATAATCGCTATTTACAACAAAAATAGTATTGGTGTCGTCAATTATATCTAATTCTTCATACCCTCCTTTTACATATCCTGATATACCTACATTTTTTAACCTCATTAATAGAAAAAAATCACATACTTCTCTTATATTTTTTGCTTTATTAAATTTTATTATTCCTTTCCACCAATGTTGTAATATTGTTTTTTTCCAACGCCATATTTTTAAACCGTCAATATCTTTATTAAAAACATAACTATAGTCTATTAGTCTAGAGTCTGTATTTAAAGATAATTTTTTTATAAGTGTTATTGAATCTAAACTACATATAGATTTATAACTGTTAATAACAGTATCTTTTTCACCTATTTCCCAACATAATTTGTCACTATTTATGTTTCCTATATAATCGTTATGACTTAAAAAAAACATATAATTTTGTAAACTAATATCGGTTTTAATATCTCCATCTTTTTTTTTCGAGTGCTTGTTTTTTTTGCTTTTCATTTCCGACGCTTGTTCGGTCGTCGTAATATCTTCGTCATCTTTTTGGTTATTTTGTTTAATTAATAGCTTTCCTTTTCATTTTTTTGTTTCATTGCCTCATATATTTCCATTTCTTGAATAAGACATGTTTCGCCACTACATTTACTGCTAGTATTTTTTTGCATATTTTGCCCTAAATATATCCCCCAAGCTTGTTCGATAGTATCGAAATAGGATGTGAAATGATCTCCTACATTTGTTTTGTAATAATATAATGATTCATGAGATTGTTGAGGTATAGGTCCGATTTTTGTTATAACGATTTGTGCGGTTTTATGTGTAGTTTTCATTTTTTCCTCGTATAACGTGTGTTCGTATATTACATTTGATATTTATATGTTTTTTATATGGCTAGGATAAGATATTTCGTTTATAATTTTATGAATATATTATATGCAACAAGTTATTTTTTACATTTGGAAAATATGATTAGAATACCGTTTTATAATGTGTTATATAAGGATATATATATAAGCGAAGAATTACAACGAATATCATCTTATTTATCTATAAAATATGGATTATAAAGATACGGATCGTAAAAAATTGAACCGTGATGAAATGTGTATTATGTGGTATGATATAATACGTCAAAAAAGATTTTAAAGAAAAAATATTTTGTAAAAAATACGATACTTTTCCGTATATTTTTAATGAAAATACAAAACGTTTGTTTTATTGCTAAAATATTAACAGCTATTTAAATGAAGCGATTTTTGAAAATTTTTCAGTAGGGTTTCATAAGAAAAATCATGATTTATGGATATATTATATTTCTGATAAGGAAATATTAAAAGATTCTGTAGAAATTGAAGATATTGAAGATTTTGATCAAATATTGCACGAACAATTTATAAACGATTTAGGTATGTATTTATAGCGTACCGGAGGATAAAGAAAAAAATAATTTTATTCTTATTTTAAAAATTATTCACTACGCACATCGAAATGATTTTATAAAAAAAGATAAAAATGGAGAAAAGGATTATACATGTTATTATGAGAAATTATTAACGGATTATGATGAAAGATTTTGGCAACAGGGTCAAGAGAAAAAAAAGGTATGTGTGTATAAATAGCGTTGTTTATTAATTATACTTTTTTAAAAATGACGCAGCTTAGTTCTTACGATGTTGATTGTGGTTTGTTTGATTACGTATATGCGTTAAAAGAAATTGTGACAAAAAGTATCTAATATGTTATATGTTTTTTTCAATCTAATTTTCCAAAAGATGACGAACCGGTTTCTTCACTTATTATAGACAAAACAGATTTACCATTTACTTTGGAAAAAAATCCTGAAAATAAAAAAAGAATAAAAGAAGAAAATTGCGATATAGTACAACGTTATTTTACATCTAAATTTCAACATTCTTTTTATATTTGGTTTTACGTGTTTTCCGATATATACATATATTTTCAGGATAAGTCAAAATTTATAGAAAATAAAAAATGTTTTTTAGTGGAGAAAGATGTTTTTGATATTTGGCATATTAAGTTTAGACAACGAACATTCATGTGTTTAAATCCGTTATGTAGTAGCAAAAAAAATATTATATCTTTAATGGGCATAATAATTCGAGCGTATGGTGATGGTATGTTTCGAGAAAAAATTGATGAAAAATATCATAAAATGATTTATGAAATATCACGATATTTCAACAGCGTGGTAAAGGTATAAAAGCTTTTGATTTTTTAAAATGATTTTATTAGGGTGAGAAAATGGGGATGAGTGCTGCTAGTATGATGGAACGATATGCTGAAGAGAATTTTTTTCGACCTGCCGGACCTACATTACCATGCACTAAAATTCGTGAGGTTAATTTCACTTATACTGAGCTACAGAAACACATGCCGTATATTGACAAATGTTCTTTTTTTATAATATATCAACACAGTTCTAACGCGTGTGATAAAATGACGGGAGCTGACCACGATTGTAAAAGACTACATTATCTCGGTATTATAAACGAATGGGAGGACGATGATGTGGTAAAAGATTTTGATGATGATGACGATGTGGTAAAAGATTCTGACGACGACAGTGCACTTAGTAGTTTATCTTGATAATCTTTATGATTCGCAAGTGATATTTTATGAATATGCTTCAACATCTACATACGAGGCGTTTGCGAGGCGTATCGTTGCAAAAGATATGATGGTGAAATATGAGAAAATGAATGAATCCATGAGATATGATTGGAGATTGATTTTAGCTTTAGCTCAAAATAAAGATCTAGAACCGTTTATAGAAATGGTTTTTAATTATGATAGTAGTATTGAACGATATCAAGACGAATATTATAATACAATAAGTGAAAATAGAAGAGAGTATAAAAGTATATACATAACCGCAATATAGTAAATATATTGAACTGTGGTGATGGAACATGTAGGTGAAAAAACACAATTAGTTTTAATAGAATTTAAAAAATTGGATGTTAAAGAACACACAGTTTGTTGTAATACATGTTCTTATAAAATAAAAGTTGTTGGTCGTTTTAAAACGGAAAGTGATTTTGTTGTTCCAGACGGCGGATTGTTTTGCGTTAACCCCTCTGATGAGCACGGTTGTAAACGCGAATTTGAAAAGATACCGAGAAAAATTGAAATATGTTTCCATTCTATGGAAAGTTACGTACGTGTATGTTGGTTGTGTTACATGCGTAAAGACAAAATAACATTGATTACGAGATATATAGAGCGAGAAAAAGATTGGTGAGATATGGATATGCTATGTCAAACAAGGGAATATTATGACAATTTATTTTATTGGAACGCTATAAAAAAAGAGAAACATTTATTTTATTATGTGATTGAATTACCTGATTGTAAACTAAGAAGTTTGTTACGAGCAATTGTGATGAGTTGTACAATAGATACGCATAGACGATTATGTATTTTTGACACTATATTAAATTATACTAATTTTTTAAAAAGTATTTGATAAGAGTTTTTTAGATCTTGTATGTTTGTCTTTTATACAAATTATAGAGGACGAAATGGAATATATAATACTAAGTAAAACATTATATCGATATAAAAAATATGTAAAAATATATTGTAAAAATAAAAAATATATATTTCATTATTATTATAAAAAACGTACTAAAACGTATTAAAACGTACTAAATTATCTATATACATATTTTTTCTCATACTAAAACGAATTAAAACGTACTAAATTATCTATATACATATTTTTCTACAGAAAAACTATTTACTTTTTGCTTTCGCATTACAAAGACGTATATACGAAGCATGAATGTTCTGTAAAGTGTGACTTAAAATTTGACATTTTATACCGTATTACCGGTATATATGTTTTCAAAATATGACGTGATTTTTATTATATATCGATAAAAAATCATTTAGTGTTGAAATAACAATTTTATATAGGTTTTTTAAAAATGTTAAACAACCGAATATATATAATTCACATGAAAACTATCTACATTATATACTTATAAAAACGGTATTTTTATAATATTATCGCAAAATTTTGCATGTAACGAAAAGTGTTGGCGTCCGTTCTTACATGAAAAATATAAGGATACGTTAAATGAAAATGATGTTGATAAAGAATGTTGTATAAGCAAAATTGTTTACGAATATATGTATATACAACCAAAGACTCTGAAAGAAGAATTGAAGTCAGAAGATCATCCTTGTATGACGGTTCAAGAAATTCCTAAAGAATCAAAATATGTTAAAATATGAATGTGGAAAAAGTCTATAACATTTGCAAGAAACACCCCGTTACAATAAGGTGATGAAGAATGGTGTTATATTGAAAAATATAAAAACGATATATTAAATAGTATAACACATATATTAGATATAGAGGGTTGGATAGTTGATAAAAACACTCATTTATACGGTGAAGTTAGTATTTACAATGTAGAGAATATGAAAATGTATACGTTTTTTTATATCATCCTGAAATAAATATAACTAAAAAAATTTGGAAAACTATTACTTATGTTACGAGAAATATTCACGGTTTAACGTTTTCTAAAACACCATATAAAAAAAATGATTTTACATATAATGATTTTATACAATATATGAATATCAATGGTGTATATGGGTATAAAGGTGGAAATATAGAAAAAAAATTATGTGAAAAATATAATATAAAATGTATTAATTTAGAAATATTTGGTTGTGAAAAGTACGAAATATTGTTAAAAAATATAATTTAAATATAAAAAAATGCGATCGTCATTTATTGTACAAGGGTGATAAAAATCGTATACATTGTTCTACATACGAGGTATATGTATTCGCAATTTTTTTATATAAACTTTTAGAAAAACAAACAAAATGTGATCTAGTATATGACATGTATATAAAGGAGTAAAATATTTTTTTTAAATAAAAATGAATGCTATTGCAGCGTTTCGTGTATTATTATCGGTTTCTGTGTACGATTCTATTTTATGGAATTTATATTATGTGCCCAGATACTTATACGAACTAAAACCGAATCTATGGGCAAGGAAAAAAAGAATTAAAATACAAACATATTACGAACGTATTGATGACGTCGAGTATGAAACAAATTTATATAAAAAAACAATTTGGTCTAGTGAAGAAAGATGTTTTATATATATATGTTGAAAAGAATCGTTTCTATATATTTCTAAAAATTGGAAACCGTTTATATATGCGACAGGAACAAAAAATGAGGCCGGGTGAAAAGGAACATAATTCGAACATAGAGAACAAAAAGAACAGAATGCAGGATGGTCGGTTGCTATGCAATTTGCTCCCGGAGTCATATTGCTGCGTAAGAATGTTAGTTCCCAGACTCCAAGCTATAAATACTTGCGTGGAGAAATTACAACACTTTTGACACCTCCGTCTTCGTCGCTCTTTAAACAATTTCAGTATATTTTTTATTTAACTGATAGTATTTTTACCATTTTAAAGGCACTGCTTGTCACCTCAGATATAAATGGTTTGGAAATTCGAGAAAAAGGTTGTGAAATATACCCATTTTTTCTGTCTTTCGGTCGAAGGATATCGCGACCTGAAAATTTTTCGTGACTCGCACATATTCGCGATAAATCAACAATAAGGTCTGGAATTTTGGCACATTTTGTGGTTTTTCACATAAATTTGTTGCTCAGACATAAATCTAAAGAAAATTTTCAAACGAAAGATGTAGATGGGCTGGTAGAGAAGACATTTGAACGACTACCGTTATTAAACAGCGGTTAAGAAAGAAGTCTCTTTGACGAACGCATTGGACATTTAGTGGTTCTTGTTGCGCCATATTTGCGTGATTCGCCTCCTGTTGCGTGTCTTCAAGCTCGTTGATTTACTACGATAAATGCTGATCGTGTGTCGTACACAGGGGTTATTGGCACAAATGTAACTGCGAAAGGGTGCGGGATAGCTTACAAAAGAAATGTGCTTTGTAAAAGATCCAGAGAGCAAGCAGTTTTGTCGCGAAAGGCAACATGAAAAGTTAATATGACACTGACGGAATTTCACACCTCATGGGAAGACCTTCATAAAAGCAATGCCAATTATAGATTGCACTAAACGTTTGCGCAAAGCGTAAAATGTATTCATCTATTTTATTATATCTATTTTCTATATTTTATTTATTTCCCTGTACAAAAAATCAGGCATAAGTGCATAACGTCTATTAAATACCAAACAGTATCAGCAAATATAGCAACAAATTCCTAGTGTTGTTAATTATAGTATCAATTGGTATCTTAACAATATATTAGACTTGTCTCTCTCTTCACACTGTAATATTAAATGGTTACTGAAAATTTCTATAGAGTTGAAGTAAGGCTGCGTATATTAATAGTCAGAGAGAATCAGTTACTCGCTTCATTCTTACAATTGTATGCGAGCGTTATTGCCTACTTGAAATGTTTACATTTATGGAAGCCCACAATTGTATCGTTTGCAACAATCTAGTAAGCCCTGAACTAAAGTCATAACTTGATCTGTGCTTTTTGGCTCTGCACCATTAATGCTATCACACACTACAGTAGTTAGCAGACTGGACATGCTGTGTTTCTTATATTATCATTGTTGTTGTGTGCACATAACTCCAAACACAGATATTATTAAAGATTTTTTGTTTAAACAGCTTTTAGTTATTCATGTTATAACTAACTGTTGAATCGGTGAACATCAACATACATTTCACTCAATCAAATCTACATCAGCTATAGAACTCTTGGGAATTATTATTGAAGATGTGAGTTAAGAAAGGATTAAACTGAAAAAAATAGTCTAATAAACACATATTAATAGCGAGAACGACAGGAGAATTTGCAAATTACATTTGTTAGCATTTGGCAATATGAGTGATAAACTGTCTTACAAAAGCAAATTGAGTGCATAGTTTTGTTTCTTCAAGACAACGACTGGTAAGCAAAATTTTATAAATATGCAAAAAGAACTACAAAATTATTTTGTGAGAGGCAGAAAATTCTAACTCGATTTAGGGCATTTTTCTGTTATAAGTAAGGCGACGCGATTTTGTGTTTAAAAACAACCCCGCTGGAAAAATTGGAGCCCGCGCTCCCAGGAGCAAACTGCATAGCAACCGACCATCGTGATGTGGAAAGAACCCGTGAAATTTTATTTACAATATGAAAATATACGTTCAAGGTACAATTTCTATCATGAATAGGTGTAATATATTTATCAATCTATAGTATTTCCAACATATATAAAAATTAATCCTTACATTATATAGAATAGGTGTTGAAAAATATGTAAAAAATCGCATGTATAAATATACATATTTTTTATGTATATTTTCGTCGTGGGAATATATACAACAAGTAATAAGTAAAATAGATGTAGATATGTTATTATGTCTTTTTACATTAGAACCTATATATTATCATTGTTTAAACCATATAGCGTTATGTATTACTTGTGATAAATATTTAGATCGTTATGTAAAACATTTATATTGTGTTGTATGTAATGAGAATGTAGAACAGATCGTACATGCAAAAAATTTAGAACAAATTATCTATGGTTATACTAAACAAACATTTTTATTATGAAATGTTTTTTGATAATTGTCTTTATAAAAATAGTTTTGATAAAATGGTATATGTTAAAAACAATATAGAATTTAATATCGTTATGGATATATATTATAACGAAGACTATATAAGAAGAAGAACATACATGTACGAACTTATTTTTTAAGTTTAAAAAAATGTCTGGTAAAACATTTTATTTTGTCGACACATTTGCTGACGGATGTTATAATTTTTTTAATAATCGTGAATGGTTAGAATGGGAAAAAAACGAAAATGAAAATGAAAATAAAATAAAATTTTATTATGTTCAAAAAGTTGATAACGATTTGGTCGAAGGAATAATACAATTTGAAAAAAGAGCGACAATTAATAAAGCAAGATATTATTTTTTAACAAAAGAATTATAAATATTTTACCACAAGGTGTAAAAACAAATATAGGTTTTATTCTTACCAGTATGTGGACGAATAAACAAAATTGTAACATAACAAATATTTGCGAGTATGGTAATTTATCGTTAGGTGTAGTCTAGGACCTGTATATGAGTTTGTATGCATTTCATTTAGGACAGATTATCTCAACTGTTTTAGGGTAAAATGACCATGGCGGTCAACATGGCATATGTGCCAAAACCCGAATCCGGTGCGAAAGTCCTGAAAATGACCACGCCCAGAAACTACACTGCCGACATAGCTCCATCTCCTGAACCATCAAAGCTACAGACTTTCTGAAGTGCTTATAGTGTTTAGAATGGTTGCTTTTAGGGTGCTCACTGGAGGGTGATAGTTGTCTAGGTATCATATTTTACAAGAAAATGACTATGCACCATCCCAGGTCAACTGCTAATTATGCATCAAATTACTCATTCACCTGGCAAAGTCTATGTTTTCTTATTTCCTAAAATTTTTTGCCATAGGATCAAAAACTATACTTATTCCAATATAATAATAATAGATTTCATCAGGGTTGATATTGTTAAGTTGAGATACAATACAGTTTATTTCACTTACCCCACGCCAAAACACGATTTCAGCCATATTTTGCCGTTTTATTCGCTTTTTATCACCGAGGCTCACACATATTATCCACAAATTATACTTGAACATAATGATAGTTGACTAAAGAATAATTCAACCAAGTTTCGTCAGGTTTTGAAGCAGTGCAGTGTATTTTATCTTCGATGTTGTAGAATCGATGTTTTGCTCAATTATCGCGCCAGTACAATGTCTCGCCGCTTCTCTGCCCGATTTATCACACTTTTTCGTCGTCAAATGTAGTTAGATAACAGTATACAGAAATACTTGATTGTAGAAAAGTTCCAATCGAAAAATTGATAACCTAACTGCCAATCCGTGGCAATAAATGGCCCTATGTGTTTCATAAACATGAATAACAAATATAATGCCCAAAGTAATTTGAAAGTCACGCGCAATCTTCACGAAAACACCGTGTGGGCTTGATGACAGGGGGGTGGAATTTTTTCACGAATACATTTGTTCGTTAACACGGCAACTCCGACAGTGGTCACAAATTGGTCACAAACGTATTCGTGAAAAAATTGCTCTTTTAATATGGATGATAAAAAAGATTTGACGTGTGTAATGCGTAATTTTTTTTGTAAAAATCAAACATACATATCTTACGATTTCATTTATTATTGGGGTTTGTTCAACACGTTATTAAATAAAATAAAAAAATGTTCGTGTGGTTTGTTAAATTTAGAATTATGCATGTGTAAAGATGAAGATTGTGTATTTAAACTTGACAAGTGAAATATACAAAATGTTTTTTGATAAAAAATTTATATAAAAGAAAATAATTATAACATCAAGTCTACATTCATCATTTGTATGTGTGTGCGTGTACAACAAAATTTTCACAATGCCTGCTTTTTTACGTACACCAATTAGTCCAGGACCTGTATATGAGTTTGTATGCATTTCATTTAGGACAGATAATCTCAACTGTTTTAGGGCAAGTTGACCATGACGGTCAACGTGGTAATGCTGCCCGAACCCCAATCCGGGGCGAAACGTCCGAAACGGACCACACCCAAAAACGACGCTTTCACCATGGTGCTATCTACCAAACCATAAAAGCTTTGGCTATTCTGAGGTGCTTATATGGTTCAGAGACAGTGCTTTTAGGGGGGTCATTGGTAAGTGTGAAATGCCTAGCACTGATATTTCACAAGGAAATGACCATACAATACTCATGGTCAAACGTCAATTTGTGGCTTACAACTTCAGATAAACAGCAGTGGACCTACATTACCTTTTTTCCTAAATCTTTTTGATAGAAACATAATTGGTACTTATTTAAGTATATTACCACTGTTTTGGTGTAAAATAGTAAATATTTTGTGACCGAAATAATAATTTGAAATGTACCTACCTCCTGCAAATGGACGTATTTGGCCAAATTCGCCACTTTACTCCGCTCTTTGTCACTAATACTCGTTGAAATCCTTCCAAAGATGTAAGTCAGTTCAGACATAATGGTATCAAGCACATTTTAAACAAGTTTTAACTTGGTTTCAAGTAGATCCTAGCTGTTTAACCATCGACAAGGTAAAACCTCAACTTTGTCCAAATTCGGCGCCATTGTGTCATCCCGTGTCGGTTGTCAACAAATCGGCCTCGTTATTCTTCCATCCAAGCCATTTCGATTACACTAGTAACAAATTTAATCCTCATTTGCATCACAGAATCATGGTTACAAAACCATATCCATGATAACATTGTTTCTATCTCTGGATATAACATTAAACGCCGCGATAGACCCAATGGCCAACATGGTGGTGTGTGTGTCTATATAAGAAATTCAATAAGATACGAAGTCTTACATGACATGATGAACATAGGCATTGAAGCTCTTTGGGTAAAACTAAGACCTTCACGCCTTCCTGGGGGAATTCCCTGTATTATATTGTGCAATTTGTACCATCCTCCCAGTGGAAACGATCAGGAAGTAATCAATTATCTATATGAGTCATTAACAACAATTGAAGCCAAATTTCCTAATAGCGGAATAATTCTACTTGGTGATTTTAATAGACTAATCACCTCTCGAATAACTAATGGTTTTAATCTCCGTCAGATCGTAAAATTTCCAACACGGGGTCCGAATCGGCTAGATTTAATTTTTACCAATATGAAGGATTTTTATAAAGATCCAATCAAACGACCGGCATTTGGCCTCTCTCATCATGACACAGTAGAAGTCCAACCTTTAGAAAGACTACAAATTCAAAAACCAAAATTACGTGTGAAATCGAGGGACCTGAGACCATCTAAACGTCTTGCGATGAGTACGTTTTTAAAAGAAGTCGATGTCAAATCTTTGATCGCTACGGAGAATACCTGTGATGGAAAAATACAGATGTTAGGGTCAATAATTAACTTTGGATTAGATTCGTTACTTCCCATCACGACTAAAACAAGATATTGTAACGAACCGCCTTGGATGTCTCGATCCTTAAAACAAGCAATTTACCGTCGCCAAAAGGCCCTAGCTCAGGGAAACATAAGTTTATTCAAAACTCTAAGACATCGAGTAAACCGTGAGCGAAAATCGTGTCGATCGAAGTTTTACAAGTCTAGAGTTGAACACTTAAAAGAATGCTCGCCCTCTATTTGGTGGAAAGAAGTTAAAAAACTGGGTGGTTTGGCTTCACAGGTCACCTACCGTGAAGATTCGATGTCTCTACTGCAAAACCTAGAAAGTGGGACTGGCCAAATACCTACCACTCCGTATGACCTTGCCAACCTAATAAATCAAACTTTTCTTGAGCCAATGAAAGTTTTTGATCCATTGCCATCCAGCATTACCAACCGAGACACTTTTGAGAATCCCCAACTAACCAACCAATTATTCTGTACGTCCGAGTTTTCTGTCTTTAAACACCTTGCAAGCTTAAATCCAAACAAAGCTAGCGGCCCAGACGGCATTCCAGCTTGGATATTAAAGGAAAATGCCGATATTTTGGCCTCGCCTGTTTCAGAAATATTGAACTTATCCTATAAGGAAGCGCGTCTTCCTTCAATATGGAAACATGCGGATATTATTCCAATCCCGAAACAAAACCCGTTCGGGAGGTTAATAAACATCTACGACCAATATCCTTAACACCCATCATATCCAAAATAGCAGAGGATTTTATTGTAGAAAATTTCGTTAAACCTGCCGTACTCAAAGAATTGACCTAACCAATTTGGTACTATCCCAAAATCAAGTCCGACTTACGCCCTTTTAAGCATGTTACACTCCTGGAATGGTTCTACCGATGGAAACGGTGCAACGGTTAGAGTCATCCTATTTGACTTTAAAAAGGCTTTTGACTTAATAGATCATGGCTTATTGGTTGCTAAACTCCATACATATAACCTACCGCACTGGGTTATTAACTGGATTATAGATTTTCTCACATGTAGAAAACAAAGAGTAAAGCTAAATCAAGAGGATTATTCGGATTGGGCTGAAATTCCCGCCGGAGTTCCACAGGGCACGAAATTGGGCCCATGGCTGTATTTAATAATGATCAACGAATTAACAACCTCTAGTGGTGACATGTGGAAGTTCGTAGACGACACCACCGTAGACGAATTAATCAGCAAATACAGCGAAAGCAGAATCCAGACCTCAGTTAATGATCTATCAACCCAAATTTCTGAATTAAAATTTCAGCTGAACGAGAAGAAATGCAAAGAATTACGTATTGGCTTTGGTAAACCAAGTGCTGTTTTTGATCCAGTTATTGTGAGCGATATCCCTTTGGACGTAGTTCCTTGTGCAAAAATTCTTGGACTAACCGTTTCCAGCAATTTGAAATGGAATGATCACATTTACCAAATTATTGCGAAAGCAAGAAAGCGATTGTACTTTCTGACACAACTTAAACGAGGCAAGGTTGGGATTGATGAATTAGTTCTATTTTACAGCACATGTATTAGGCCAATGTTGGAATACGCATGTCCTGTTTTTCATAACAGCCTGTCTAACTACCTATCCAACGATCTGGAAATGATTCAGAAGAGGGCGTTGAGAATAATCCAACCATGGTCCCCATATACTGACGCGCTGACACTCACTGGTCTTCAACATCTTGGTACCAGAAGAGAGAAGATAACCAATAAACTTTTCCTGGACATTATGATGGACGAAAATCATAAACTTCATAAATTTCTCCCACCCCGAAACACGTGTGTCACAGACCTTAGGACCAAACATAAGTTTAACGTTAACTTCCGAACAGACCGTTTTAAAAATAGTTTTTTTATTGCCAGTTCACTAAAATTTTAACCAATGTAAATATATTAGTATAAATAACACTAAATATTAGAACTGATCATCTTAATATGGTCTTCTAGAGTAGCCTCTTATCTGTTGTTCACCAAACTTTGAGTAGTTTCAAGTAATTTGTAAAATTGGTGTAATATAGCTATAGTGATTGGACCTTATGTAATGTAAGCATAATTCAGCTTATGGCTGCAAGTTTTACCAATTAAAAACATCTATCTATCTATCTATCTATCTATTATGGGTATGAAGATAAAAATATGAATAAAAGATACGAAATGCAGCATTTTACCTCCCTGTAAAATGTTGCTTACGAGTCTTTCAAAACATTCCGTACAAATCTCGCGTGGTCAAAGTGACAGGGCCGTGCAGGGGGGTGATGTTTTTCACGAAGATATAAGAAGGCTGCGTGTGACCACCACTGATCTAATAATAGACTGGATATAGCTTCTACAGGTGGCAAAAGTGAAGCCACATTATATATGCGAAAATCACTTCCGGGGACCACGGAGTGATACAAATTTGTATAGAAATATATGGCGGACAACGCGAACGAACGTGAATTTTCGCAAATATAAGACACTTCGCGATCTTGTACTAACCTCATCGTTCTACCATGGATGAAAGATGTTATGTTAATGCTTTTAAAACTAAAATTATCTAGATGGCTCTAAAATATCGGCATTTGTGTTCGTTCAAAGTTGTCCTTGCGGGAATAATATTTTATCGCCACGATCATATGAGAAGACAATTTCTAGTTTGCTTTCGAAATATGGAGGCAGAATAAGATCTACTCTACTCAAAAATACCTTGAAAGTAAAGTAAATAATTTTGTTTTATCATATATGTTTAATCTTAATAATAATAATAATAATATAATGAATTTGTCACTTTGTACATGATACAAACTAATTAAAGACAAATAAAGACAGATTAGACAAATCGTGACAGGGGAAAGGAACAGGACTTTCGTCCCAATTGACACCTAACCCCTATAAAGACGTTAAATATAAATACAGATAAAGAACAGGTAATAACACATTAGCTATAACAACTTATACTAAGATTTGAATCGTGACTATAAAGGTACTGAACGTTTACACACTGCGACTTACCCACTACGCAGATTACAATTATTCAAAATCAATTTGGAAATCATGAGTCAATTTATATAACATTTTTGTAAATATGATGAAAATGGCCGGATGATGGTTCGACAAATCGCAATGTGTAGACGATGATCACGTAGTACCCGGAGGTACGTAATGCGATAACTTGGTAGAATACAACTTATGAAGATGAGACTTGAAAATACTTAAAGAATTGGAGGACTTGACAAGAGACGGTAGGGTGTTCCATAGTTCAACCGTTCTAATGAAAAAAGAATTTCTAAAATAGCCCTGCTTGTGTTTAATTATAAGATTATAGTTGTTTTTATCATAATTTCTTGATTGGTATCCAGGTTCAAAAGTACAAATATATTTGTTCACATCCATAGTAATTGCTCCAGTTCTAGATTTAAAAAGTAGGCATAAGTCTGAGATATCTCTTCTGAACTCGAGAGGGAGAATCTTGATCTTCATGAGTCTGTCGGCATACGTTAGGTCTTGTGCATAGTCGAGAATAAACTTTGTTGCCCTCCGCTGGACATTTTCGACTAGTCTCTTATGCTTGATGGTATAAGGTGACCATAAGTTGCTGGCATATTCTAGAATGGGCCTCACGAGAGCGCAGAATAGTAATTTTCTCACTCTTTGGTCGTGGGTATCCTTGCAAGTCCGCTTGACAAGTCCGAGTGTTCTGTTGGCTTTGGCCACCGTTTCTTCTATGTGTCTTGACCAGGACATGTCACTGCACACAGTCACACCGAGATCTTTGACGTATGGAACACATTCCAGAGGTTGACCCTCCAGGTTGTACTGAGATACAATCTTCGTCTTTTTTCTCGAGACCCGCAGTGCCTGACATTTGGATTTATTAAACTTCATCGCCCAGTCGAGAGTCCATTTATGCAGGTTATCCAGGTCGTTTTGGAGGTGAAGGGTTGAGTCTGGAAGGTCGATGGATTTATAAAGTGGAGTCATCGGCGAACAGGGCAATGGTGGATTGGGAATTGATGTAGCTGGGGAGATCGTTGACGTAGACAAAGAACAGGAGAGGACCAAGTATGGAACCTTGGGGGACACCGGATGTAATTGGAAGCCAGTCAGAATAAACACCATCAAGAACAACTCTTTGATATCTGTCCGTGAGATAGCTTCTAAACCACGAGAGAAGAGATCCAGAGATGCCATAACTGATCAGTTTTAGAAGTAGTAAACTGTGTGGGACCTTGTCGAATGCTTTAGATAGATCTAGGTAGATGATATCTACTTCCTTACCCGACGCAACGGTTTCTATGATGTTGTGATAAACCTCCAGAAGTTGCGTTACCGTTGATCGTCCGCGCAAGAACCCGTGTTGAAGGTGGTATAACAGGGGTGAGAGGTGATAGTAGCAGTGGTTAAAAACACAACGTTCCAATACTTTGGACAGTACACAGAGAAGAGAGATAGGACGGTAATTAGACTCTATCGACGGATCCTCTTTCTTGAAGACAGGGGATATGTTGGCGAATTTCCACTCTGTCGGCACTACACCCAGGGAAAGGGAAAGATTGAACAAACTGCACAAGGAGGGAGCGATCTCGTGCGCGACTTCTTTCAACAATCTACACGGAATACCGTCTGGTCCACTAGCCTTGTTTGGATCTAAGTTCCTCAATACTGCAGCAACTTCTTCTTCAATCAGTTCGATCTCCGATAGCTGATTATCAAGGGTTTCAGAAGGAGTTGGAAAGGAAGCAGGAGGTTCAATATCGCTGGGGTTAAAAACTGAGTGGAAAAAAGCGTTCAAGAGGTTGGCTTTCTCACGACTATCTGTGGTATATGATTTTCCATTTCTCAGAAAATTCGGGCTTTGGCTTGATCTAGTTGAAGATTTCACGTATGACCAAAAACGTTTAGGGTTTTCGAAAACACTCTTTTTCATCTTGTTTGCATGGTCGATCTTCTTTTTAGCGATAAGAATCTTGGATTCACGACGCAACTGTTTGAATTTTGCGATGGCTTCTGGACTCTTCGACTTACGCGATTTCTTTCGCTGAATGTTTTTCTTTTTGAGTAGAGCCAAAAGTTATTTGTCAATCCAGGGGGGTCATACACGCAGCGGGATATACGTTTGGGTATGTGATCATTCACGGCAGAGATGAAGGACTCGCACCAGAGTAATGTGTTAATATCATCAGAAACAAAACCAAGTTCCCATTGAATATGTGCTAGTACTTGTTTTAAACCCGACCAATTCGCGTTTTTGAAATTATATACTGAACGCTTGACTTTCGTTTTTTTACAAATCTTGAAATCGACATCGAAGCTTATGAGTGTGTGATCTGTAGCAATAATGTCCTCGAATCCATGCACGTTCATAATTTTATCTGGAATATTGGTGAGAAGAGTATTATAGGAATATTGGTCCAGAGTGTTGTTAATTCGGGTTGGAAAGTCAACTAGCTGCCGTAAGTAGTTATCTTTGACTGTTTTAGTGAAGAAATTGTGAATTGAGTCATTGTTCGTAGCTACTCGAAGACCAATCGATATGTGGAAGGTTGAAGTCACCACACACAATTAAAGAATAAAACTTTGCTTTAGAGGCAAGTGTTAAGAGCCAATGTCCACAAGAATCGAACATATCGTGGCAAAAGTCAAAATTTCGAATTCGCTCTACTTTTGAATATAGTTACGCCTTCATTAGATAACAATCGCTGGGCAGCCGGTTTTTGAAAATATTCTATATTTTTGGAGAAAATCGTTATACAAGAGTCCCTACCGGATACGCACGCGAGAGACGCCCAACACGCGAGAATTGCGATCAAAATTATCAAACTTCACACAGAGCGTGTGTCAAAAAGAAAATACATATTTCAAATCTTAAACATTTTGCTTATAATACAACTCTTTAACGTTGTTTGGGCGGAATTTGACACTATTTGGGCAGTTGGAAAATACTCTGGAAGACAAAAGTCGGATGTATGTGTTTTCATATGCAAATTAGTATGCTCGAAAGAAAAAAAAATTAAGTATCGGCAAGTGTTGTGATTGCAATGAAATTCAGTACATAGACTAAGGAAGAACATATCTTTCTATATTTGCAAAGTTTGGTTTGGGGAAAATGATTTGAGATTCACAACGATTGCTTCATTTGTTTATAATTATTTGTAAAAATCACCCTTTCCGTACAAAATATGACCAATAATTTTTCCCAATAAAGAATAATCTGATTGCCGTAAAATTAACGCTAGGAGCTAAGAAAGACATGTGCTTTCTGTTTTTGTAAAGTATGGCTTGTAGAAATATATTTAGGCTCCAAAGAAAGCACTGCTTTTGTGCAATAATTTACGCACGAAACATTGCTAATTGATGATTGCATGACCGACAGCTCAATTTCACAACTAGACGTCTGAATGCAACAAAATTTGCTCTAGAACCTTAAAAGAATCGTTTTTTCTATGCCCCATATAAGTTTAACTAGAAACATGAAATTCGGACTGGATATAAAAGCTTTCAACATGGTAGTTAATACATCCGTGGCTGCACAGTGTGCTTGATCAACGCGGCTAAGTCGATGATTACATGTTTGGGCTTTTGCTGTTAAAACCATTGTTGTTTCATGTTGTTGTACTTTAAGCCTAACAAATACAGTAATAAAAACATACAAAACTTACTTACCAAAGCTTCTGATGTTGTTTAGAAGCCATCAGAATATGTTCGTGATCATGACATCGATGCAAATAGTATGCACACTAAGGTCTGTAACACTGGTAAGGGGCTGTTTATATGGAAGCCGGGCTGGCCCGTTTAGCGGTATTAAAGTGGGATGAATTTCTCTTGTGTTTATATGAGAAAATTTCATCTCGCTTGCCGGGACAATTTTGTTGTTTTGACATTGTTTTGACATTGTTTTGACAGTTGTTAAAAATAGCTCGCGGCGACATCTTTGAACTTTCATCCCGGCAACTGGGCCAAATTTGCATCTTGGAAAGCGAGATCTCGCCTTTACTTCAAATAGTTGTCCAATGGAAAAACATTAAACAAGTCTTTGTGAATTTAGCTATTTTATAAAGACATTTTGATCTCTGACTCAAAACGCTCTACATGAAAATACTAAGAAACGGAGCGGAATGGAGCCAAGTGCACTAGCTACTAAGGGACTGTTTATATGGAAGTCGGGCTGGCCGAGACAGCTCGGTAAGCTGTGTAGTTAATTTTATAGTAAAAACTACCGTGCGTTTACATGGACAAGCGGGCTGGCCCGTTTGCCGGGATGAAAGTTCAAAGATGCCGCCGCGAGCTATTTTTAACAACTGTCAAAACAATGTCAAAACAACAAAATTGCCCGGCAAGCGGGATGAAATTTTCTCATATAAACACAAGAGAAATTCATCCCACTTTAATACCGGGCTGTCTCGCTAAACGGGCCAGCCCAGCTTCCATATAAACAGCCCATTACCTGTGTCACAGACATTAGTGTGCATACTATTTCCATCGATGTCACGATCACGATTCACGAACATATTCTGATGGCTTCTAAACAACATCAGAAGCTTTGGTAAGTAAGTTTTGTATGTTTTTATTACTGTATTTGTTAGGCTTAAAGTACAACAACATGAAACAACAATGGTTTTAACAGCAAAAGCCCAAACATGTAATCATCGACTTAGCCGCGTTGATCAAGCACATGCAGCCACGGATGTATTAACTACCATGTTGAAAGCTTTTATATCCAGTCCGAATTTCATGTTTCTAGTTAAACTTACTGTATATGGGGCATAGAAAAAACGATTCTTTTAAGGTTCTAGAGCAAATTTTGTTGCATTCAGACGTCTAGTTGTGAAGTTGAACTGTCGGTCATGCAATCATCAATTAGCAATGTTTCGTGCGTAAATTATTGCACAAAAGCAATGCTTTCTTTGGAGCCTAAATATATTTCTACAAGCCAAACTTTACAAAAACAGAAAGCACATGTCATTTACGGCAATCAGATCGTTCTTTATTGGGAAAAATTGTTAGTCAAACTTTGTTCGGAAAGCGTGATTTTTACAAATAATTATAAACAAATGAAGCGATCGTTGTGAATCTCAAATCATTTAAACCAAACTTTGCAAATATAGAAAGATATGTTCTTCCTTAGTCTATGTACTGAATTTCATTGCAATCAGAACACTTGCCGATACTTAAAATTTTTTTTCTCTCGAGCATACTAATTTGCATATGAAAACACATACATCCGACTTTTGTCTTCCAGAATATTTTCCAACTGCCCAAATAGCGTCAAATTCCGCCCAAACAACGTTAAAGAGTTGTATTATAAGCAAAATGTTTAAGATTTGAAATATGTATTTTCTTTTTGACACACGCTCTGTGTGAAGTTTGATAATTTTGATCGCAATTCTCGCGTGTTGGGCGTCTCTCGCTTGCGTATCCGGTAGGGACTCTTGTATAACGATTTTCTCAAAAAATATAGAATATTTTCAAAGCGATTGTTATCTAATAAAGGCCTAACTATATTTAAAAGTAGAGCGAATTCGAAATTTTGACTCTTGCCACGAATTGTTGGATTTGCTCGATTCTTGTGGACATTGCCTCTTAAGGCTTTCTTAAGTTGCTTGATATAGTCCAGATTTGTGTTGGGCGGTCTGTAAAATACAAGCACCAACAGTTTTTTTTTGGCCATTTCGGTCGAATTTCACAGGCGAGCATTTCCGCGCTGTCGCTTTCGAGATCTTTTCTACGTAGGTTAAATATATTGTTCCGCACTGCTAACAGAACCCCACCTCCAATTCTATCAACTCGATCCTTTCGATGGATTGTAAAATTTTGACCGGGTAGAAGTTCACAATTCGCTACTTCAGCATTAAGCCACGTCTCAGTTATTGCAACAATATCAAAGTCAGTTACTAGTGCTTGAAATTCAGTTATTTTGTTTACTAAACTTCTGGCGTTGAAATAAAGACATCGCATGTTGTGACCTAATTGTTGTGGTGGAACGCGTTCAGGTTTACTCTCTGGACCAGGATTCAACTCTACGTAATTTGCCAAGAGGATTAACAAAAACGGCAAAACCGACCTTTGTAATAATTTCAGGCCATTTGAGAATCGAAGAACTGATAGAGATTTTATTTGTTTCCTCATGCGACGATCTTGAGCAAAACATGGTGGTGAAAGAGCTTTCGTTGATGCATAAAACAACTTTATCTTGCTTTCTTCAGTGACTTGAAAACCACGTAAAATTAACCACCAAAAGAATAGAAAGTAGCTCAATTTAGCTGCAATCATGTTCAATAATCAATAAAAAATCTATTCTAATCAATTCTAGTTTGCGTACGCGATCCAATTTTCTTCAATTAAACTTGCGAGATTGCGTGTTCGTTTGCACTCGCCAGTATCAACCGTCCCTTGTTTGCGCGTGCAGGAAAAGACAACGGAAGAGTTCAATTCAGCGTTAAATCCAACAAAATATTCAGCCAATAATAAGGATAATTTCAAAAAAACCTTATATCTTTAATCCAGGAGACTTTAGCCAATGTTTTGTAAGTTTTTTACTCAGGACTCCAATCACAAAGTGCAAAATCCTTAGGATTTTACGGAGCTCCGCGGCGCACGCCCGCCGTGCACGAGCACGATCACGAATTGCACTAGGTTATTAAAAAAATGAATTAATTATGGTTAATAACCATTAACCATTAACCTTTCATCCATGGTAGAACGATGAGGTTAGTACAAGATCGCGAAGTGTCTTAAATTTGCGAAAATTCACGTTCGTTCGCGTTGTCCGCCATATATTTCTATACAAATTTGTATCACTCCGTGGTCCCCGGAAGTGATTTTCGCATATATAATGTTGCTTCACTTTTGCCACCTATAGAAGCTATATCCAGTCTATTATTAGATCAGTGGTGACAACAGGAACCCAAGCTGACTTAATTAACTTTAGTTGAATATAGACTAAAAACTGAACTATTAGTGAAAGCTAACTCTAAAATACATCCTAATTCATAAACTATAATGTTATTTACGGAATACTACTTTGTTAAACTAATAACATATTTTTTCTACATTTTTTGTCCAAATATATTATATAAAGTTCATATTTTAACGTCAAGTATAAACTGCAACTCTGACTTGTTATTTTTAGAATGTTACTAATATTATATTCTCTTTCTGGTCGGTCGCATTTTAATTATGTTGTCGCAAGTTGTCGCAAGAGCACTTTGAGTACGATCTCCTTTGCAAAATATTTACCCCCTGGCAATGAAATTAACACCATTGGAACCTTACAAAATAAGCTTTTTAACAGTGGGCTATTTTGCCGACTAAACATTACAGAATCAAAAATACTAAAAGTTTAATCCCAAACATACCTCCAGTCATACTTCAGTTCAACTCAAACAATCTTTAATATCTTTTCATATGTTTATTATATCGACAGACTTCTAATGGTCGAAATTTAGCTTTTTATCTGTGTCTTTATTTGGTAAAACTTGGCTGCGATACGGCGAATCGAAATATTTATTTTGAATTTTTTTTTATTTATCGGGAATTTTCCAGCATGCACGCGCTTGCGTAGTTTGACTATATATGGTTTGCCCACGCACTTCAGTCCCGACAAAAAGATCTTATATAGGGTATTGTACCCTGGGGAATTCATTCCGGCCACTTAAAAAACCATAGCAACAGTCTTTGTTTGTGTTTGGGCCTTTTCCGGTTGTTTTTGTCTGAAATTCCGGTTTGACCCATTTCAAATTTCGCCGTAACTTTGTCAATTTTTATTGTGTTTCTTTGCAAGTTGGTCAGTATGTACTGTTTTTAAAGCTCTATAAAACGGTGTATTAGCGAAGATCCCCGTTTTCAAAACAGAAGTTATAATCGACCAAAGGTACTGAATATATAATTAGTTTACGATAATAACAAATATCAGATTACAAAGGTGTTAAAACTCACGGAGATCTGTAAAACAAAGTGTTTAGCGATTTGTTTGGCATTAGCCAAGAACAGGTGTGTTTGCTGAATCGATTGGTGATCGATTGGTGGTATTTTCGTCCGTTTTGGGTGAGGGGCGCCAAAGATACAAGCGCTCAAAATCATCATCCTTTGGCGGTTGATATTCGACGCTACCGTACGTGTAGAAAGAGTTAATGAAAATAACTACAGGTATATATTATCAAACATTTATATTATTGGTTAGTAGTGTTGAACTTGTAGTTTTTGTTTATACTCTTACAAAACTGAGGACAGAAATGTAGAAAAAAATATGTTATTAGTTTAAAAAAGTAGTATTCAGTAAATAACAGTATAGTTTAGGGTATTTTAGAGTTAGCTTTCACTAATAGTTCAGTTTTTAGTCTATGTTAAACTAAAGTTTATTAAGGAGGCTCCCTACAGTTTTAATTCTGTAGCATGCAAATGTGCTCTAAGGTCCATTATTTGCTCATTTTGCAAGGTATGATCACGAGACTTGGCCATCAGATTGCCACAATATTACGGAATACGAAGAGCAAAAAATGTTTCTAAATATTTACGTTGCCATGGTAACAACGCGATTTAGAGATTGTCGTATTTTTATCTTCTTTCTTAATTTTTTGGATTTTCCTTCGGTAAAACTTTTATATTTTTTGCACACGAGCACCTAAAGTACAAAGTATTGAAACATGCGATTTTAAAAAAATTCCTCGGAGCCGAATTTTTTTAAATCTCAAAAAAACGTTTTTTTGCAATAAAAAAAATTCGTCTCCGAGGAATTTTTTTAAAATCGCATATTTTATGCATTTTGTGATTTCTGTGTCGTATGCAAATTAAAAAGAAAATTTACCGAAGGAAACAGGAGAAAAATGTATTTATAGTTTGTGTGTGACGTCAGAAAAATCAGGATTTCATTTTGCACGCGAGACAAGCCCTCCAATACCCACGCGTGTGGACAACGAAATTTTGGCGCAATCGTGATTTGCAATCGCAATTTTAAAAAACCCGCCACGCGTACACAGTCAAGTCACGCGTGTGGTTGAATTAAAACTGTAGGGAGCCTCCTTAAGTCAGCTTGGGTTCCTGTTGTCACACGCAGCCTTCTAATATTTTCGTGAAAAACATCACCCCCCCTGCACGGCCCTGTCACTTTGACCATGCGAGATTTGTACGGAATGTTTTGAAAGGCTCGTAAGCAACATTTTACAGGGAGGTAAAATGCTGCATTTCGTATCTTTTATTCATATTTTTATCTTCATACCCATAATAAAGGGTTAAATTTGTTACTAGTGTAATCGAAATGGCATGGATGGAAGAATAACGAGGCCGAATTGTTGACAACCGACACGGGATGACACAATAGCGCCGAATTTGGACAAAGTTGAGGTTTTACCTTGTCGATGGTTAAACAGCTAGGATCTACTTGAAACCAAGTTAAAACTTGTTTAAAATGTGCTTGATACCATTATGTCTGAACTGACTTACATATTTGGAAGGATTTCAACGAGTATCGGTGATAAACAGCGGAGTAAAGTGACGAATTTGGCCAAATACGTCCATTTGCAGGAGGTAGGTACATTTCAATTATTCAAATTATTATTTCGGTCACAAAATGTTTACTATTTTACACCAACACAGTGGTAATATACTTAAATAAGTACCAATTATGTTTCTATCAAAAAGATGTAGGAAAAAAGGTAATGTAGGTCCACGGCTGTTGATCTGAAGTTGTAAGCCACAAATGACGTTTGACCATGAGTATTGTATGGTAATTTTCTTGTGAAATATCAGTGCTAGGCATTTCACACTTACCAATGACCCCCCGAAAGCACTGTCTCTGAACCATATAAGCACCTCAGAATAGACAAAGCTTTTATGGTTTGGTAGATAGCACCATGGTGAAAGCGTCGTTTTTGGGTGTAGTCCGTTTCGGACGTTTCGCCCCGGATTGAGGTTCGGGCAGCGTTACCATGTTGACCGTCATGGTCAACTTGCCCTAAAACAGTTGAGATTATCTGTCCTAAATGAAATGGATACAAACTCATATACAGGTCCTAGACTAAATTGACGATAGAAGAAAATATCTTAGCGTAGTAAACGAAAATAATAATCGTCATATTATTTATTATAACACGTACAAAAAAACATATGTGACATTAGCTACGCCTCATAATACTACAGATACGGCAACTTTTAACGCGAATTTTCGATACGTTTTTCATTCTATTGATGATGTAGTGGAATTACATCGTGTGTTAAATGAAATTGATTTTTCAAAACTGGTCAGTAGTTTGTTTGCAATTGTGTCAGAAAATCATGCAAAAGCCACACGTACAGTTGTGAGAGATAATCCATATGGTGTCGAGATAAGAAGACAGAAAAAAACTGAAACATTATCCGAGGAACCATCTGCTATCCATAACGCAGACAACGACTATGATATGGGAATGTCGTATCAAGCAAGAAAAATCCAATAGACGGATTGTCAATATGATAATTGTACTTTGGGGAAAAAATTGGATATGAAATTCTATCTAAAACGTTGAGAAGAATACTTGACATGTTGGGATCGTGTGATTTTTACAGGTCGTACATCGCCAGCACTTGAACGTATACATCACCGCCAACAACGTCAAAAAATAAGAGAAAAAATGAAAAAGATGATGTTGAAAAAAAATCCAAAAAACCAAAAGGTGATGATGATGATGAAAGAATATGTAAAACGTTTAAGTAAATGGATTTTTACGACGAATCCGACATAACGTTGTTGATAGCAAAATATGGTTATGAAATAAGTGACGAAACGGGATTTGAAAAAAAAGTGTTGATGGATACCAACCTCGATCCCAGGGCCTTTCGAAGGGGGGAGGGAAAGGACCTGGCGTCGGCCGGTCACGTGACATAAAAACACCCAGATATAGTGGGTGTTTTAAAATTTTAATTATAATTAAATTTTGCATAAATGTTGCATAAATTAGCAAAGTTAATTCAATATGGCGGATACTCCGAACAAACCAGATTTTTTAAATGTACTTCGACGATTACAATATGCTTTAAAACAAGGAAACTATCCTATTTTAAACCTGAAGCCGCTACAAATTAAGTGTCTGGAGTATTTGCTCAAAGGGCATGATGTTGTTGGCGTCCTACCGACTGGTTTCGGAAAGTCAATGCTTTTTCACATAATGCCCTATTTAATTCCTGTAAAAACAAGAAAAAATATTGTCATCGTTGTATGTCCCTTGAACTCTGTCATCGAAGACCAGCTTAGGGTGTTAAGAGGCATGGATATAAGTGCCAATGTGATACAACTGGCAGGAAGCGAGCAAAAACTGGTGGCAGAAAATTTGTTCAGTGAACAAATGTTGGACGGAGTCGTGGAACCGAAGTTATTAAAACATTTCTCTAAAGAAATTCTAAATGGCAATACCTCTATTATATTTGCTCATCCAGAGGTTCTGCTAAGTAGCGAAGGAAGAAAATTGATGGGGAGTAAAATCTTTCAAGATAATGTTGTTGGTTGTGTAATCGATGAGGCACATTGTGTTCAGTTATGGTAGGTTGCATTTTATTATTCGAATAATATCCGAATGATATGAAAGCTGATACTTTGTTTTATCTTTGATGTTTATCAATTTATAGAGCTTAAGAGCTATTGGAGTAGTTTTGTTGGGCTTCCATGCAAGTTTTAAAAATCATTACAGTTCATACCTTGCACATGCATTTTACAACAACCAGTTGAAACATATTCACTACATTGAACCCTACCAGTACAATTCGTTCCACAAGTAAAATCTTCTCTATTCCTCTTAGGGGCCAGGAGTTTAGAAAAAAAATTTAAAGAGCTCTCTGTATTAAAAGCATTTTCCCCCAATGTTCCCACAATGGCTCTGACAGCAACAGCAACTCCTAATCTTTTGGAAGACTTGAAGGATAATCTACATCTGAAAAAAGATTGCAAGGTTGTCGCAGTAAACCCAAATCGAAATAATATATTCCTAGTCAAGAAAGTACGTTTAAGTGACCACAAACAAATGGAAAGTTATGATGAAATTCTCAAACCTATTGCAAATGAACTATTAATTCAAACAGAAAACTACCCCATAACAATAATCTATATGAAACTGAAATATTGTGCACATTCGTATCAATTGTTTGAAAGAGTCCTGCAAGACAAACAATTTGTTGGTGAAACTACGGAACCAACAGCAAGACTTTTTGCTCAATTCCATGCCCCTCAAACAAATCGAATGAAAAAAGAGTTAATTGAAGAAATAAAGAAAGAGGACTCTATGGTAAGGGTGGTGTTTGCAACATCAGCCCTGGTTATGGGGGTTGATGCTCAATTTGTTACTCAAGTGATCCACATCTCACCTCCAAGTAACTTAGAAAGTTACATGCAAGAGATAGGCCGTGCTGGTCGAACTGGTCTTCAGTCATATGCTACACTATATTACAATAAATCAGACATTGGGAACAACAAAAAGCATATCGAAGAATCGATGAGAAACTATTGCAGATCAGAAGATACATGCCTCAGACAGCAGCTCTTGGAGTAATTTGGATTTAGCATTACAAAACAAAGTAAATGCTGCTCTGTATGTGATGGGGAGTATGGAAATGCAGTAGGTACCATAAACGTAGTTAAGAAGGTCAGGTGTCTGTTAGATGATGACACTGTTTTAAAGAGCTTGATCAACATGGCTTTGTCTGATTATGAAACTGAATCAACATCAGATTGTTCTTTGCTTCATTCCATGTCAGTCGATAGGGATCGATCTAGCAGATAATATTGTGAAGCAAGTGGAATATATTGAAACAGAATCTGATCTCATAAATAGTTTTGGAATATGGGACGAAATCTGTTCGTCCAAAATCTTTGCTCTTATTTCTGAGCACACTTTGATGTGCGATGATGTATTAACACAGGACCAGGACCTATTTCGAACAGACCAATTGAATGATGGTAAGTAGATTGAGAGTGCCATATTATGCCTCCTTGAATATTTGTTAGATTTTTATTTTCGTTTTAGAAGTGTCTAGTGTCTACCTGTTTTTAAGTCCGCTTCCAATGTTAACAATTTTCTTGGTTTATAAAATTAAGCTATGACCTTCTCATTCAAAACCAAAACTGAATTAATGTTATAAAGTCTTATTTTACATGTCTACCAGCATGGATTGTAATCCATGCTGCCAAATTAGTTTTCTTCATCTAGAATGATGTTTTCTTCCCAGCGGCAATGATATTAAATATTTCTTTAGATTTGTTTTGACTTTCGAAGTGCTGGTTGCCATTTATGAAATGCATTATTGCATTTGTAATAAAAGAATGTGAAAGGTCCTCTTGGACCACTGCCTAAAATAAGAGAAATAAATATCGAACTTCAGAAGTTTGTTTCTCTTATTTTAGATAGTGATTCAAGACTAACCTTTTAGACTATATCACTCATTACCCAACACTACCCGTACACAAGACTCAAGAGTTTTAGAAATTATTTTGTAATGAAGTGTCTTTGGTTTTTCCCTGGTAGGTATGCACTCAGAGCCCTCATTTGAAGGTATGTGTCGCCAGCATTGGAACATCCAACACCTGCATGGTAATTGTTGATGAAGATGACTTCATTACAGGCGCAGCGTTTTGAGTTAAATAATTCAAAATTGCAAATAGTATCCTAGGTATCTGAAGTGTGAACATGAAAAAAAGGACAGAAAGATCCAGTGAACTGACTGCATTCAACACATGCAAGCTTGCTTAAAGATGCGGTACACTCCTGTTTGTTTACAATCCAAACAATCGACTTTATCAACGAAGTTGTGGCAACTTTATACATTTTCCTGCTTCTACAGTACTAATAAATGATAAATGTAGCACAAACAAGCTTGTAAGAACACACAACCCAATTAACCCTTTCACTCCTGACTTCCTGGAGCTCTCCCATTGATGAGTAAAATCGTCTGGCATTAGCCAGAGTAAAATATTAAAAGTTGACAAATTTTGTGTTCAGGAGTGAAAGCGGTAAGGAGATAGTTTTTAACCCTTTCACTCCTAACTTCCTGGAGCTCTCCCATTGACGAGTGAAATCGTCTGGCATTAGCCAGAGTAAAATATTACAAGTCGACAAATGTTGTGTTCAGGAGTGAAAGGGTTAAACTACTCGTATTATGATTAGGAGACTCCTAATAGAATGTATGTGCAGAAGGCTGCAGAACGGACTGTACCGCAGAGCTCTTTAAGAGTTTTATAGTATAAATCACTACAAACGGTGATATAGCAGTTATCTAATTTGGAGTTTAAGACAGTTCAACTTGCCCATTGGTTGAATTTTGTCAATGATTTGTCCAAATGTACAGGGAAAATTTTAATACACAAGGAATCTTCGTGGTTTGTTCAGAGCATTTCCAACCAGAGTGTAGTCGAAAAAGGAAGCGACATCAACATTTTCTATAATAATCCATTTCTTTTGGAACAAATAGTTCATTACCAGACATTGTGCTAAATATACAATCCGTTTCCCTTCACAGTATTCCAAATCTATATTATAAAAAAGGGGAAAAAATAATTTCTTGGTATGCATAGTTCATCATGGCTATAAGCAAAGACTTTAAGGTATTACCACTGTTAACCAACTTTCAAAATAAGAAAAATTCCCTTCCCAACCATGTTTTCTACAATCGGCATTTACATAATTATGTGTTGTACCAGATGAACGTCCGTCTATATTTGATGGAAAATGCAAAAAAACCTTTAAAATTCAAAATATTTTAGCCCCGGGATTAACTAAGGACCCAGTTACCGGTATCGTGTAACTGGGAAAAAGTGATAGGCTAATGCAAATAAAACATTACTGACACACATTTCATGATAACCAAATTTCCTTGATAACCATGTTTACATCACAATGTGTTGTACTGATGAGCATTGGTCTATATCTGATGGAAAATGCAAAAAAAACCTTAAATTCAAGAGATTTTAGCCCCGGGATTAACTAAGGACCCAGTTACCGGTATCGTGTAACTGGAAAAAAGTGATAGGCTAATGAAAATGAAACATTACTGACACAAATTTCACCATAATTCGACATGGAGCTCTCCCATATTTGCATATGCTCATATTGGCGCAAGCTCAGAACGCACAAATGAAAAATTCGTGCATATGCTTATATTCGCGCATGCTCAGAATGCACAAATGAAAAATTCGTGCATTTGCCCATATTGGCGCATGCTCAGAACGCACAAATGAAAAATTCGTGCATATGCTCATATTGGCGCATGCTCAGAACGCACAAATGAAAAATTCGTGCATATGCTCATATTGGCGCATGCTCAGAACGCACAAATGAAAAATTCGTGCATATGCTCATAATGGCGCATGCTCAGAACGCACAAATGAAAAATTCGTGCATATGCTCATAATGGCGCATGCTCAGAACGCACAAATGAAAAATTCGTGCATATGCTCATATTGGCGCATGCTCAGAACGCACAAATGAAAAATTCGTGCATATTCTCATATTGGCGCATGCTCAGAACGCACAAATGAAAAATTCGTGCATATGCTCATATTGGCGCATGCTCAGAACGCACAAATGAAAAATTCGTGCATATGCTCATATTGGCGCATGCTCAGAACGCACAAATGAAAAATTCGTGCATATGCTCATATTGGCGCATGCTCAGAACGCACAAATGAAAAATTCGTGCATATGCTCATATTGGCGCATGCTCAGAACGCACAAATGAAAATTCGTGCATATGCTCATATTGGCGCATGCTCAGAACGCACAAATGAAAAATTCGTGCATATGCTCATATTGGCGCATGCTCAGAACGCACAAATGAAAAATTCGTGCATATGCTCATATTGGCGCATGCTCAGAACGCACAAATGAAAAATTCGTGCATATGCTCATATTGGCGCATGCTCAGAACGCACAAATGAAAAATTCGTGCATATGCTCATATTGGCGCATGCTCAGAACGCACAAATGAAAAATTCGTGCATATGCTCATATTGGCGCATGCTCAGAACGCACAAATGAAAAATTCGTGCATATGCTCATATTGGCGCATGCTCAGAACGCACAAATGAAAAATTCGTGCATATGCTCATATTGGCGCATGCTCAGAACGCACAAATGAAAAATTCGTGCATATGCTCATATTGGCGCATGCTCAGAACGCACAAATGAAAAATTCGTGCATATGCTCATATTGGCGCATGCTCAGAACGCACAAATGAAAAATTCGTGCATATGCTCATATTGGCGCATGCTCAGAACGCACAAATGAAAAATTCGTGCATATGCTCATATTGGCGCATGCTCAGAACGCACAAATGAAAATTCGTGCATATGCTCATATTGGCGCATGCTCAGAACGCACAAATGAAAAATTCGTGCATATGCTCATATTGGCGCATGCTCAGAACGCACAAATGAAAAATTCGTGCATATGCTCATATTGGCGCATGCTCAGAACGCACAAATGAAAAATTCGTGCATATGCTCATATTGGCGCATGCTCAGAACGCACAAATGAAAAATTCGTGCATATGCTCATATTGGCGCATGCTCAGAACGCACAAATGAAAAATTCGTGCATATGCTCATATTGGCGCATGCTCAGAACGCACAAATGAAAAATTCGTGCATATGCTCATATTGGCGCATGCTCAGAACGCACAAATGAAAAATTCGTGCATATGCTCATATTGGCGCATGCTCAGAACGCACAAATGAAAAATTCGTGCATATGCTCATATTGGCGCATGCTCAGAACGCACAAATGAAAAATTCGTGCATATGCTCATATTGGCGCATGCTCAGAACGCACAAATGAAAAATTCGTGCATATGCTCATATTGGCGCATGCTCAGAACGCACAAATGAAAAATTCGTGCATATGCTCATATTGGCGCATGCTCAGAACGCACAAATGAAAAATTCGTGCATATGCTCATATTGGCGCATGCTCAGAACGCACAAATGAAAAATTCGTGCATATGCT
The DNA here is from genome assembly GCA_016169945.1 of Trachythela sp. YZ-2020. NCBI lineage: Eukaryota > Metazoa > Cnidaria > Anthozoa > Malacalcyonacea > Clavulariidae > Trachythela > Trachythela sp. YZ-2020. Next base: position 83,504 of record JADLSH010000141.1, on the reverse strand, counting down.
CATATTGGCGCATGCTCAGAACGCACAAATGAAAAATTCGTGCATATGCTCATATTGGCGCATGCTCAGAACGCACAAATGAAAATTCGTGCATATGCTCATATTGGCGCATGCTCAGAACGCACAAATGAAAAATTCGTGCATATGCTCATATTGGCGCATGCTCAGAACGCACAAATGAAAAATTCGTGCATATGCTCATATTGGCGCATGCTCAGAACGCACAAATGAAAAATTCGTGCATATGCTCATATTGGCGCATGCTCAGAACGCACAAATGAAAAATTCGTGCATATGCTCATATTGGCGCATGCTCAGAACGCACAAATGAAAAATTCGTGCATATGCTCATATTGGCGCATGCTCAGAACGCACAAATGAAAAATTCGTGCATATGCTCATATTGGCGCATGCTCAGAACGCACAAATGAAAAATTCGTGCATATGCTCATATTGGCGCATGCTCAGAACGCACAAATGAAAAATTCGTGCATATGCTCATATTGGCGCATGCTCAGAACGCACAAATGAAAAATTCGTGCATATGCTCATATTGGCGCATGCTCAGAACGCACAAATGAAAAATTCGTGCATATGCTCATATTGGCGCATGCTCAGAACGCACAAATGAAAAATTCGTGCATATGCTCATATTGGCGCATGCTCAGAACGCACAAATGAAAAATTCGTGCATATGCTCATATTGGCGCATGCTCAGAACGCACAAATGAAAAATTCGTGCATATGCTCATATTGGCGCATGCTCAGAACGCACAAATGAAAATTCGTGCATATGCTCATATTGGCGCATGCTCAGAACGCACAAATGAAAAATTCGTGCATATGCTCATATTGGCGCATGCTCAGAACGCACAAATGAAAAATTCGTGCATATGCTCATATTGGCGCATGCTCAGAACGCACAAATGAAAAATTCGTGCATATGCTCATATTGGCGCATGCTCAGAACGCACAAATGAAAAATTCGTGCATATTCTCATATTGGCGCATGCTCAGAACGCACAAATGAAAAATTCGTGCATATGCTCATATTGGCGCATGCTCAGAACGCACAAATGAAAAATTCGTGCATATGCTCATATTGGCGCATGCTCAGAACGCACAAATGAAAAATTCGTGCATATGCTCATATTGGCGCATGCTCAGAACGCACAAATGAAAAATTCGTGCATATGCTCATATTGGCGCATGCTCAGAACGCACAAATGAAAAATTCGTGCATATGCTCATATTGGCGCATGCTCAGAACGCACAAATGAAAAATTCGTGCATATGCTCATATTGGCGCATGCTCAGAACGCACAAATGAAAAATTCGTGCATATGCTCATATTGGCGCATGCTCAGAACGCACAAATGAAAAATTCGTGCATATGCTCATATTGGCGCATGCTCAGAACGCACAAATGAAAAATTCGTGCATATGCTCATATTGGCGCATGCTCAGAACGCACAAATGAAAAATTCGTGCATATGCTCATATTGGCGCATGCTCAGAACGCACAAATGAAAAATTCGTGCATATGCTCATATTGGCGCATGCTCAGAACGCACAAATGAAAAATTCGTGCATATGCTCATATTGGCGCATGCTCAGAACGCACAAATGAAAAATTCGTGCATATGCTCATATTGGCGCATGCTCAGAACGCACAAATGAAAAATTCGTGCATATGCTCATATTGGCGCATGCTCAGAACGCACAAATGAAAAATTCGTGCATATGCTCATATTGGCGCATGCTCAGAACGCAAATGAAAAATTCGTGCATATGCTCATATTGGCGCATGCTCAGAACGCACAAATGAAAAATTCGTGCATATGCTCATATTGGCGCATGCTCAGAACGCACAAATGAAAAATTCGTGCATATGCTCATATTGGCGCATGCTCAGAACGCACAAATGAAAAATTCGTGCATATGCTCATATTGGCGCATGCTCAGAACGCACAAATGAAAAATTCGTGCATATGCTCATATTGGCGCATGCTCAGAACGCACAAATGAAAAATTCGTGCATATGCTCATATTGGCGCATGCTCAGAACGCACAAATGAAAAATTCGTGCATATGCTCATATTGGCGCATGCTCAGAACGCACAAATGAAAAATTCGTGCATATGCTCATATTGGCGCATGCTCAGAACGCACAAATGAAAAATTCGTGCATATGCTCATATTGGCGCATGCTCAGAACGCACAAATGAAAAATTCGTGCATATGCTCATATTGGCGCATGCTCAGAACGCACAAATGAAAAATTCGTGCATATGCTCATATTGGCGCATGCTCAGAACGCACAAATGAAAAATTCGTGCATATGCTCATATTGGCGCATGCTCAGAACGCACAAATGAAAAATTCGTGCATATGCTCATATTGGCGCATGCTCAGAACGCACAAATGAAAAATTCGTGCATATGCTCATATTGGCGCATGCTCAGAACGCACAAATGAAAAATTCGTGCATATGCTCATATTGGCGCATGCTCAGAACGCACAAATGAAAATTCGTGCATATGCTCATATTGGCGCATGCTCAGAACGCACAAATGAAAAATTCGTGCATATGCTCATATTGGCGCATGCTCAGAACGCACAAATGAAAAATTCGTGCATATGCTCATATTGGCGCATGCTCAGAACGCACAAATGAAAAATTCGTGCATATGCTCATATTGGCGCATGCTCAGAACGCACAAATGAAAAATTCGTGCATATGCTCATATTGGCGCATGCTCAGAACGCACAAATGAAAAATTCGTGCATATGCTCATATTGGCGCATGCTCAGAACGCACAAATGAAAAATTCGTGCATATGCTCATATTGGCGCATGCTCAGAACGCACAAATGAAAAATTCGTGCATATGCTCATATTGGCGCATGCTCAGAACGCACAAATGAAAAATTCGTGCATATGCTCATATTGGCGCATGCTCAGAACGCACAAATGAAAAATTCGTGCATATGCTCATATTGGCGCATGCTCAGAACGCACAAATGAAAAATTCGTGCATATGCTCATATTGGCGCATGCTCAGAACGCACAAATGAAAAATTCGTGCATATGCTCATATTGGCGCATGCTCAGAACGCACAAATGAAAAATTCGTGCATATGCTCATATTGGCGCATGCTCAGAACGCACAAATGAAAAATTCGTGCATATGCTCATATTGGCGCATGCTCAGAACGCACAAATGAAAAATTCGTGCATATGCTCATATTGGCGCATGCTCAGAACGCACAAATGAAAAATTCGTGCATATGCTCATATTGGCGCATGCTCAGAACGCACAAATGAAAAATTCGTGCATATGCTCATATTGGCGCATGCTCAGAACGCACAAATGAAAAATTCGTGCATATGCTCATATTGGCGCATGCTCAGAACGCACAAATGAAAAATTCGTGCATATGCTCATATTGGCGCATGCTCAGAACGCACAAATGAAAAATTCGTGCATATGCTCATATTGGCGCATGCTCAGAACGCACAAATGAAAAATTCGTGCATATGCTCATATTGGCGCATGCTCAGAACGCACAAATGAAAAATTCGTGCATATGCTCATATTGGCGCATGCTCAGAACGCACAAATGAAAAATTCGTGCATATGCTCATATTGGCGCATGCTCAGAACGCACAAATGAAAAATTCGTGCATATGCTCATATTGGCGCATGCTCAGAACGCACAAATGAAAAATTCGTGCATATGCTCATATTGGCGCATGCTCAGAACGCACAAATGAAAAATTCGTGCATATGCTCATATTGGCGCATGCTCAGAACGCACAAATGAAAAATTCGTGCATATGCTCATATTGGCGCATGCTCAGAACGCACAAATGAAAAATTCGTGCATATGCTCATATTGGCGCATGCTCAGAACGCACAAATGAAAAATTCGTGCATATGCTCATATTGGCGCATGCTCAGAACGCACAAATGAAAAATTCGTGCATATGCTCATATTGGCGCATGCTCAGAACGCACAAATGAAAAATTCGTGCATATGCTCATATTGGCGCATGCTCAGAACGCACAAATGAAAAATTCGTGCATATGCTCATATTGGCGCATGCTCAGAACGCACAAATGAAAAATTCGTGCATATGCTCATATTGGCGCATGCTCAGAACGCACAAATGAAAAATTCGTGCATATGCTCATATTGGCGCATGCTCAGAACGCACAAATGAAAAATTCGTGCATATGCTCATATTGGCGCATGCTCAGAACGCACAAATGAAAAATTCGTGCATATGCTCATATTGGCGCATGCTCAGAACGCACAAATGAAAAATTCGTGCATATGCTCATATTGGCGCATGCTCAGAACGCACAAATGAAAAATTCGTGCATATGCTCATATTGGCGCATGCTCAGAACGCACAAATGAAAAATTCGTGCATATGCTCATATTGGCGCATGCTCAGAACGCACAAATGAAAAATTCGTGCATATGCTCATATTGGCGCATGCTCAGAACGCACAAATGAAAAATTCGTGCATATGCTCATATTGGCGCATGCTCAGAACGCACAAATGAAAAATTCGTGCATATGCTCATATTGGCGCATGCTCAGAACGCACAAATGAAAAATTCGTGCATATGCTCATATTGGCGCATGCTCAGAACGCACAAATGAAAAATTCGTGCATATGCTCATATTGGCGCATGCTCAGAACGCACAAATGAAAAATTCGTGCATATGCTCTCATATTGGCGCATGCTCAGAACGCACAAATGAAAAATTCGTGCATATGCTCATATTGGCGCATGCTCAGAACGCACAAATGAAAAATTCGTGCATATGCTCATATTGGCGCATGCTCAGAACGCACAAATGAAAAATTCGTGCATATGCTCATATTGGCGCATGCTCAGAACGCACAAATGAAAAATTCGTGCATATGCTCATATTGGCGCATGCTCAGAACGCACAAATGAAAAATTCGTACATATGCTCATATTGGCGCATGCTCAGAACGCACAAATGAAAAATTCGTGCATATGCTCATATTGGCGCATGCTCAGAACGCACAAATGAAAAATTCGTGCATATGCTCATATTGGCGCATGCTCAGAACGCACAAATGAAAAATTCGTGCATATGCTCATATTGGCGCATGCTCAGAACGCACAAATGAAAAATTCGTGCATATGCTCATATTGGCGCATGCTCAGAACGCACAAATGAAAAATTCGTGCATATGCTCATATTGGCGCATGCTCAGAACGCACAAATGAAAAATTCGTGCATATGCTCATATTGGCGCATGCTCAGAACGCACAAATGAAAAATTCGTGCATATGCTCATATTGGCGCATGCTCAGAACGCACAAATGAAAAATTCGTGCATATGCTCATATTGGCGCATGCTCAGAACGCACAAATGAAAAATTCGTGCATATGCTCATATTGGCGCATGCTCAGAACGCACAAATGAAAAATTCGTGCATATGCTCATATTGGCGCATGCTCAGAACGCACAAATGAAAAATTCGTGCATATGCTCATATTGGCGCATGCTCAGAACGCACAAATGAAAAATTCGTGCATATGCTCATATTGGCGCATGCTCAGAACGCACAAATGAAAAATTCGTGCATATGCTCATATTGGCGCATGCTCAGAACGCACAAATGAAAAATTCGTGCATATGCTCATATTGCCGCATGCTCAGAACGCACAAATGTACGTGCATATGCTCATATTGGCGCATGCTCAGAACGCACAAATGAAAAATTCGTGCATATGCTCATATTGGCGCATGCTCAGAACGCACAAATGAAAAATTCGTGCATATGCTCATATTGGCGCATGCTCAGAACGCACAAATGAAAAATTCGTGCATATGCTCATATTGGCGCATGCTCAGAACGCACAAATGAAAAATTCGTGCATATGCTCATATTGGCGCATGCTCAGAACGCACAAATGAAAAATTCGTGCATATGCTCATATTGGCGCATGCTCAGAACGCACAAATGAAAAATTCGTGCATATGCTCATATTGGCGCATGCTCAGAACGCACAAAATGAAAAATTCGTGCATATGCTCATATTGGCGCATGCTCAGAACGCACAAATGAAAAATTCGTGCATATGCTCATATTGGCGCATGCTCAGAACGCACAAATGAAAAATTCGTGCATATGCTCATATTGGCGCATGCTCAGAACGCACAAATGAAAAATTCGTGCATATGCTCATATTGGCGCATGCTCAGAACGCACAAATGAAAAATTCGTGCATATGCTCATATTGGCGCATGCTCAGAACGCACAAATGAAAAATTCGTGCATATGCTCATATTGGCGCATGCTCAGAACGCACAAATGAAAATTCGTGCATATGCTCATATTGGCGCATGCTCAGAACGCACAAATGAAAAATTCGTGCATATGCTCATATTGGCGCATGCTCAGAACGCACAAATGAAAAATTCGTGCATATGCTCATATTGGCGCATGCTCAGAACGCACAAATGAAAAATTCGTGCATATGCTCATATTGGCGCATGCTCAGAACGCACAAATGAAAAATTCGTGCATATGCTCATATTGGCGCATGCTCAGAACGCACAAATGAAAATTCGTGCATATGCTCATATTGGCGCATGCTCAGAACGCACAAATGAAAAATTCGTGCATATGCTCATATTGGCGCATGCTCAGAACGCACAAATGAAAAATTCGTGCATATGCTCATATTGGCGCATGCTCAGAACGCACAAATGAAAAATTCGTGCATATGCTCATATTGGCGCATGCTCAGAACGCACAAATGAAAAATTCGTGCATATGCTCATATTGGCGCATGCTCAGAACGCACAAATGAAAAATTCGTACATATGCTCATATTGGCGCATGCTCAGAACGCACAAATGAAAAATTCGTGCATATGCTCATATTGGCGCATGCTCAGAACGCACAAATGAAAAATTCGTGCATATGCTCATATTGGCGCATGCTCAGAACGCACAAATGAAAAATTCGTGCATATTCTCATATTGGCGCATGCTCAGAACGCACAAATGAAAAATTCGTCCATATGCTCATATTGGCGCATGCTCAGAACGCACAAATGAAAAATTCGTACATATGCTCATATTGGCGCATGCTCAGAACGCACAAATGAGAAATTCGTGCATATGCTCATATTGGCGCATGCTCAGAATGCACAAATGAAAAATTCGTGCATATGCTCATATTGGCGCATGCTCAGAACGCACAAATGAAAAATTCGTGCATATGCTCATATTGGCGCATGCTCAGAACGCACAAATGAAAAATTCGTGCATATGCTCATATTGGCGCATGCTCAGAACGCACAAATGAAAAATTCGTGCATATGCTCATATTGGCGCATGCTCAGAACGCACAAATGAAAAATTCGTGCATATGCTCATATTGGCGCATGCTCAGAACGCACAAATGAAAAATTCGTGCATATGCTCATATTGGCGCATGCTCAGAACGCACAAATGAAAAATTCGTGCATATGCTCATATTGGCGCATGCTCAGAACGCACAAATGAAAAATTCGTGCATATGCTCATATTGGCGCATGCTCAGAACGCACAAATGAAAAATTCGTGCATATGCTCATATTGGCGCATGCTCAGAACGCACAAATGAAAAATTCGACATGTGCATATGCTCATATTGGCGCATGCTCAGAACGCACAAATGAAAAATTCGTGCATATGCTCATATTGGCGCATGCTCAGAACGCACAAATGAAAAATTCGTGCATATGCTCATATTGGCGCATGCTCAGAACGCACAAATGAAAAATTCGTGCATATGCTCATATTGGCGCATGCTCAGAACGCACAAATGAAAAATTCGTGCATATGCTCATATTGGCGCATGCTCAGAACGCACAAATGAAAAATTCGTGCATATGCTCATATTGGCGCATGCTCAGAACGCACAAATGAAAAATTCGTGCATATGCTCATATTGGCGCATGCTCAGAACGCACAAATGAAAAATTCGTGCATATGCTCATATTGGCGCATGCTCAGAACGCACAAATGAAATTTCGTGCATATGCTCATATTGGCGCATGCTCAGAACGCACAAATGAAAAATTCGTGCATATGCTCATATTGGCGCATGCTCAGAACGCACAAATGAAAAATTCGTGCATATGCTCATATTGGCGCATGCTCAGAACGCACAAATGAAAAATTCGTGCATATGCTCATATTGGCGCATGCTCAGAACGCACAAATGAAAAATTCGTGCATATGCTCATATTGGCGCATGCTCAGAACGCACAAATGAAAAATTCGTGCATATGCTCATATTGGCGCATGCTCAGAACGCACAAATGAAAAATTCGTGCATATGCTCATATTGGCGCATGCTCAGAACGCACAAATGAAAAATTCGTGCATATGCTCATATTGGCGCATGCTCAGAACGCACAAATGAAAAATTCGTGCATATGCTCATATTGGCGCATGCTCAGAACGCACAAATGAAAAATTCGTGCATATGCTCATATTGGCGCATGCTCAGAACGCACAAATGAAAAATTCGTGCATATGCTCATATTGGCGCATGCTCAGAACGCACAAATGAAAAATTCGTGCATATGCTCATATTGGCGCATGCTCAGAACGCACAAATGAAAAATTCGTGCATATGCTCATATTGGCGCATGCTCAGAACGCACAAATGAAAAATTCGTGCATATGCTCATATTGGCGCATGCTCAGAACGCACAAATGAAAAATTCGTGCATATGCTCATATTGGCGCATGCTCAGAACGCACAAATGAAAAATTCGTGCATATGCTCATATTGGCGCATGCTCAGAACGCACAAATGAAAAATTCGTGCATATGCTCATATTGGCGCATGCTCAGAACGCACAAATGAAAAATTCGTGCATATGCTCATATTGGCGCATGCTCAGAACGCACAAATGAAAAATTCGTGCATATGCTCATATTGGCGCATGCTCAGAACGCACAAATAAAATTCGTGCATATGCTCATATTGGCGCATGCTCAGAACGCACAAATGAAAAATTCGTGCATATGCTCATATTGGCGCATGCTCAGAACGCACAAATGAAAAATTCGTGCATATGCTCATATTGGCGCATGCTCAGAACGCACAAATGAAAAATTCGTGCATATGCTCATATTGGCGCATGCTCAGAACGCACAAATGAAAAATTCGTGCATATGCTCATATTGGCGCATGCTCAGAACGCACAAATGAAAAATTCGTGCATATGCTCATATTGGCGCATGCTCAGAACGCACAAATGAAAAATTCGTACATATGCTCATATTGGCGCATGCTCAGAACGCACAAATGAGAAAATTCGTGCATATGCTCATATTGGCGCATGCTCAGAACGCACAAATGAAAAATTCGTGCATATGCTCATATTGGCGCATGCTCAGAACGCACAAATGAAAAATTCGTGCATATGCTCATATTGGCGCATGCTCAGAACGCACAAATGAAAAATTCGTGCATATGCTCATATTGGCGCATGCTCAGAACGCACAAATGAAAAATTCGTGCATATGCTCATATTGGCGCATGCTCAGAACGCACAAATGAAAAATTCGTGCATATGCTCATATTGGCGCATGCTCAGAACGCACAAATGAGAAATTCGTGCATATGCTCATATTGGCGCATGCTCAGAACGCACAAATGAAAAATTCGTGCATATGCTCATATTGGCGCATGCTCAGAACGCACAAATGAAAAATTCGTGCATATGCTCATATTGGCGCATGCTCAGAACGCACAAATGAAAAATTCGTGCATATGCTCATATTGGCGCATGCTCAGAACGCACAAATGAAAAATTCGTGCATATGCTCATATTGGCGCATGCTCAGAACGCACAAATGAAAAATTCGTGCATATGCTCATATTGGCGCATGCTCAGAACGCACAAATGAAAAATTCGTGCATATGCTCATATTGGCGCATGCTCAGAACGCACAAATGAAAAATTCGTGCATATGCTCATATTGGCGCATGCTCAGAACGCACAAATGAGAAATTCGTGCATATGCTCATATTGGCGCATGCTCAGAACGCACAAATGAAAAATTCGTGCATATGCTCATATTGGCGCATGCTCAGAACGCACAAATGAAAAATTCGACATGTTTGCATATGCTCATATTGGCGCATGCTCAGAACGCACAAATGAAAAATTCGTGCATATGCTCATATTGGCGCATGCTCAGAACGCACAAATGAAAAATTCGTGCATATGCTCATATTGGCGCATGCTCAGAACGCACAAATGAAAAATTCGTGCATATGCTCATATTGGCGCATGCTCAGAACGCACAAATGAAAAATTCGTGCATATGCTCATATTGGCGCATGCTCAGAACGCACAAATGAAAAATTCGTGCATATGCTCATATTGGCGCATGCTCAGAACGCACAAATGAAAAATTCGTGCATATGCTCATATTGGCGCATGCTCAGAACGCACAAATGAAAAATTCGTGCATATGCTCATATTGGCGCATGCTCAGAACGCACAAATGAAAAATTCGTGCATATGCTCATATTGGCGCATGCTCAGAACGCACAAATGAAAAATTCGTGCATATGCTCATATTGGCGCATGCTCAGAACGCACAAATGAAAAATTCGTGCATATGCTCATATTGGCGCATGCTCAGAACGCACAAATGAAAAATTCGTGCATATGCTCATATTGGCGCATGCTCAGAACGCACAAATGAAAAATTCGTGCATATGCTCATATTGGCGCATGCTCAGAACGCACAAATGAAAAATTCGTGCATATGCTCATATTGGCGCATGCTCAGAACGCACAAATGAAAAATTCGTGCATATGCTCATATTGGCGCATGCTCAGAACGCACAAATGAAAAATTCGTGCATATGCTCATATTGGCGCATGCTCAGAACGCACAAATGAAAATTCGTGCATATGCTCATATTGGCGCATGCTCAGAACGCACAAATGAAAAATTCGTGCATATGCTCATATTGGCGCATGCTCAGAACGCACAAATGAAAAATTCGTGCATATGCTCATATTGGCGCATGCTCAGAACGCACAAATGAAAATTCGTGCATATGCTCATATTGGCGCATGCTCAGAACGCACAAATGAAAAATTCGTGCATATGCTCATATTGGCGCATGCTCAGAACGCACAAATGAAAAATTCGTGCATATGCTCATATTGGCGCATGCTCAGAACGCACAAATGAAAAATTCGTGCATATGCTCATATTGGCGCATGCTCAGAACGCACAAATGAAAAATTCGTGCATATGCTCATATTGGCGCATGCTCAGAACGCACAAATGAAAATTCGTGCATATGCTCATATTGGCGCATGCTCAGAACGCACAAATGAAAAATTCGTGCATATGCTCATATTGGCGCATGCTCAGAACGCACAAATGAAAAATTCGTGCATATGCTCATATTGGCGCATGCTCAGAACGCACAAATGAAAAATTCGTGCATATGCTCATATTGGCGCATGCTCAGAACGCACAAATGAAAATTCGTGCATATGCTCATATTGGCGCATGCTCAGAACGCACAAATGAAAATTCGTGCATATGCTCATATTGGCGCATGCTCAGAACGCACAAATGAAAAATTCGTGCATATGCTCATATTGGCGCATGCTCAGAACGCACAAATGAAAAATTCGTGCATATGCTCATATTGGCGCATGCTCAGAACGCACAAATGAAAAATTCGTGCATATGCTCATATTGGCGCATGCTCAGAACGCACAAATGAAAAATTCGTGCATATGCTCATATTGGCGCATGCTCAGAACGCACAAATGAAAAATTCGTGCATATGCTCATATTGGCGCATGCTCAGAACGCACAAATGAAAAATTCGTACATATGCTCATATTGGCGCATGCTCAGAACGCACAAATGAAAAATTCGTGCATATGCTCATATTGGCGCATGCTCAGAACGCACAAATGAAAAATTCGTGCATATGCTCATATTGGCGCATGCTCAGAACGCACAAATGAAAAATTCGTGCATATGCTCATATTGGCGCATGCTCAGAACGCACAAATGAAAAATTCGTGCATATGCTCATATTGGCGCATGCTCAGAACGCACAAATGAAAAATTCGTGCATATGCTCATATTGGCGCATGCTCAGAACGCACAAATGAAAAATTCGTGCATATGCTCATATTGGCGCATGCTCAGAACGCACAAATGAAAAATTCGTGCATATGCTCATATTGGCGCATGCTCAGAACGCACAAATGAAAAATTCGTGCATATGCTCATATTGGCGCATGCTCAGAACGCACAAATGAAAAATTCGTGCATATGCTCATATTGGCGCATGCTCAGAACGCACAAATGAAAAATTCGTGCATATGCTCATATTGGCGCATGCTCAGAACGCACAAATGAAAAATTCGTGCATATGCTCATATTGGCGCATGCTCAGAACGCACAAATGAAAAATTCGTGCATATGCTCATATTGGCGCATGCTCAGAACGCACAAATGAAAAATTCGTGCATATGCTCATATTGGCGCATGCTCAGAACGCACAAATGAAAAATTCGTGCATATGCTCATATTGGCGCATGCTCAGAACGCACAAATGAAATTTCGTGCATATGCTCATATTGGCGCATGCTCAGAACGCACAAATGAAAAATTCGACATGGAGCTCCCCTATATTTGCATATGCTCATATTGGCGCATGCTCAGAACGCACAAATGAAAAATTCGTGCATATGCTCATATTGGCGCATGCTCAGAACGCACAAATGAAAAATTCGTGCATATGCTCATATTGGCGCATGCTCAGAACGCACAATGAAAAATTCGTGCATATGCTCATATTGGCGCATGCTCAGAACGCACAAATGAAAAATTCGTGCATATGCTCATATTGGCGCATGCTCAGAACGCACAAATGAAAAATTCGTGCATATGCTCATATTGGCGCATGCTCAGAACGCACAAATGAAAAATTCGTGCATATGCTCATATTGGCGCATGCTCAGAACGCACAAATGAAAAATTCGTGCATATGCTCATATTGGCGCATGCTCAGAACGCACAAATGAAAAATTCGTGCATATGCTCATATTGGCGCATGCTCAGAACGCACAAATGAAAAATTCGTGCATATGCTCATATTGGCGCATGCTCAGAACGCACAAATGAAAATTCGTGCATATGCTCATATTGGCGCATGCTCAGAACGCACAAATGAAAAATTCGTGCATATGCTCATATTGGCGCATGCTCAGAACGCACAAATGAAAAATTCGTGCATATGCTCATATTGGCGCATGCTCAGAACGCACAAATGAAAAATTCGTGCATATGCTCATATTGGCGCATGCTCAGAACGCACAAATGAAAAATTCGTGCATATGCTCATATTGGCGCATGCTCAGAACGCACAAATGAAAAATTCGTGCATATGCTCATATTGGCGCATGCTCAGAACGCACAAATGAAAAATTCGTGCATATGCTCATATTGGCGCATGCTCAGAACGCACAAATGAAAAATTCGTGCATATGCTCATATTGGCGCATGCTCAGAACGCACAAATGAAAAATTCGTGCATATGCTCATATTGGCGCATGCTCAGAACGCACAAATGAAAATTCGTGCATATGCTCATATTGGCGCATGCTCAGAACGCACAAATGAAAAATTCGTGCATATGCTCATATTGGCGCATGCTCAGAACGCACAAATGAAAAATTCGTGCATATGCTCATATTGGCGCATGCTCAGAACGCACAAATGAAAAATTCGTGCATATGCTCATATTGGCGCATGCTCAGAACGCACAAATGAAAAATTCGTGCATATGCTCATATTGGCGCATGCTCAGAACGCACAAATGAAAAATTCGTGCATATGCTCATATTGGCGCATGCTCAGAACGCACAAATGAAAAATTCGTGCATATGCTCATATTGGCGCATGCTCAGAACGCACAAATGAAAAATTCGTGCATATGCTCATATTGGCGCATGCTCAGAACGCACAAATGAAAAATTCGTGCATATGCTCATATTGGCGCATGCTCAGAACGCACAAATGAAAAATTCGTGCATATGCTCATATTGGCGCATGCTCAGAACGCACAAATGAAAATTCGTGCATATGCTCATATTGGCGCATGCTCAGAACGCACAAATGAAAAATTCGTGCATATGCTCATATTGGCGCATGCTCAGAACGCACAAATGAAAAATTCGTGCATATGCTCATATTGGCGCATGCTCAGAACGCACAAATGAAAAATTCGTGCATATGCTCATATTGGCGCATGCTCAGAACGCACAAATGAAAAATTCGTGCATATGCTCATATTGGCGCATGCTCAGAACGCACAAATGAAAAATTCGTGCATATGCTCATATTGGCGCATGCTCAGAACGCACAAATGAAAAATTCGTGCATATGCTCATATTGGCGCATGCTCAGAACGCACAAATGAAAAATTCGTGCATATGCTCATATTGGCGCATGCTCAGAACGCACAAATGAAAAATTCGTGCATATGCTCATATTGGCGCATGCTCAGAACGCACAAATGAAAAATTCGTGCATATGCTCATATTGGCGCATGCTCAGAACGCACAAATGAAAAATTCGTGCATATGCTCATATTGGCGCATGCTCAGAACGCACAAATGAAAAATTCGTGCATATGCTCATATTGGCGCATGCTCAGAACGCACAAATGAAAAATTCGTGCATATGCTCATATTGGCGCATGCTCAGAACGCACAAATGAAAAATTCGTGCATATGCTCATATTGGCGCATGCTCAGAACGCACAAATGAAAAATTCGTGCATATGCTCATATTGGCGCATGCTCAGAACGCACAAATGAAAAATTCGTACATATGCTCATATTGGCGCATGCTCAGAACGCACAAATGGTAAATTCGTGCATATGCTCATATTGGCGCATGCTCAGAACGCACAAATGAAAAATTCGTGCATATGCTCATATTGGCGCATGCTCAGAACGCACAAATGAAAAATTCGTGCATATGCTCATATTGGCGCATGCTCAGAACGCACAAATGAAAAATTCGTGCATATGCTCATATTGGCGCATGCTCAGAACGCACAAATGAAAAATTCGTGCATATGCTCATATTGGCGCATGCTCAGAACGCACAAATGAAAAATTCGTGCATATGCTCATATTGGCGCATGCTCAGAACGCACAAATGAAAATTCGTGCATATGCTCATATTGGCGCATGCTCAGAACGCACAAATGAAAAATTCGTGCATATGCTCATATTGGCGCATGCTCAGAACGCACAAATGAAAAATTCGTGCATATGCTCATATTGGCGCATGCTCAGAACGCACAAATGAAAAATTCGTGCATATGCTCATATTGGCGCATGCTCAGAACGCACAAATGAAAAATTCGTGCATATGCTCATATTGGCGCATGCTCAGAACGCACAAATGAAAAATTCGTGCATATGCTCATATTGGCGCATGCTCAGAACGCACAAATGAAAAATTCGTGCATATGCTCATATTGGCGCATGCTCAGAACGCACAAATGAAAAATTCGTGCATATGCTCATATTGGCGCATGCTCAGAACGCACAAATGAAAAATTCGTGCATATGCTCATATTGGCGCATGCTCAGAACGCACAAATGAAAAATTCGTGCATATGCTCATATTGGCGCATGCTCAGAACGCACAAATGAAAATTCGTGCATATGCTCATATTGGCGCATGCTCAGAACGCACAAATGAAAAATTCGTGCATATGCTCATATTGGCGCATGCTCAGAACGCACAAATGAAAAATTCGTGCATATGCTCATATTGGCGCATGCTCAGAACGCACAAATGAAAAATTCGTGCATATGCTCATATTGGCGCATGCTCAGAACGCACAAATGAAAAATTCGTGCATATGCTCATATTGGCGCATGCTCAGAACGCACAAATGAAAAATTCGTGCATATGCTCATATTGGCGCATGCTCAGAACGCACAAATGAAAAATTCGTGCATATGCTCATATTGGCGCATGCTCAGAACGCACAAATGAAAAATTCGTGCATATGCTCATATTGGCGCATGCTCAGAACGCACAAATGAAAAATTCGTGCATATGCTCATATTGGCGCATGCTCAGAACGCACAAATGAAAAATTCGTGCATATGCTCATATTGGCGCATGCTCAGAACGCACAAATGAAAAATTCGTGCATATGCTCATATTGGCGCATGCTCAGAACGCACAAATGAAAAATTCGTGCATATGCTCATATTGGCGCATGCTCAGAACGCACAAATGAAAAATTCGTGCATATGCTCATATTGGCGCATGCTCAGAACGCACAAATGAAAAATTCGTGCATATGCTCATATTGGCGCATGCTCAGAACGCACAAATGAAAATTCGTGCATATGCTCATATTGGCGCATGCTCAGAACGCACAAATGAAAAATTCGTGCATATGCTCATATTGGCGCATGCTCAGAACGCACAAATGAAAAATTCGTGCATATGCTCATATTGGCGCATGCTCAGAACGCACAAATGAAAAATTCGTGCATATGCTCATATTGGCGCATGCTCAGAACGCACAAATGAAAAATTCGTGCATATGCTCATATTGGCGCATGCTCAGAACGCACAAATGAAAATTCGTGCATATGCTCATATTGGCGCATGCTCAGAACGAAAAATGAAAAATTCGTGCATATGCTCATATTGGCGCATGCTCAGAACGCACAAATGAAAAATTCGTGCATATGCTCATATTGGCGCATGCTCAGAACGCACAAATGAAAAATTCGTGCATATGCTCATATTGGCGCATGCTCAGAACGCACAAATGAAAAATTCGTGCATATGCTCATATTGGCGCATGCTCAGAACGCACAAATGAAAAATTCGTGCATATGCTCATATTGGCGCATGCTCAGAACGCACAAATGAAAAATTCGTGCATATGCTCATATTGGCGCATGCTCAGAACGCACAAATGAAAAATTCGTGCATATGCTCATATTGGCGCATGCTCAGAACGCACAAATGAAAAATTCGTGCATATGCTCATATTGGCGCATGCTCAGAACGCACAAATGAAAAATTCGTGCATATGCTCATATTGGCGCATGCTCAGAACGCACAAATGAAAAATTCGTGCATATGCTCATATTGGCGCATGCTCAGAACGCACAAATGAAAAATTCGTGCATATGCTCATATTGGCGCATGCTCAGAACGCACAAATGAAAAATTCGTGCATATGCTCATATTGGCGCATGCTCAGAACGCACAAATGAAAAATTCGTGCATATGCTCATATTGGCGCATGCTCAGAACGCACAAATGAAAAATTCGTGCATATGCTCATATTGGCGCATGCTCAGAACGCACAAATGAAAAATTCGTGCATATGCTCATATTGGCGCATGCTCAGAACGCACAAATGAAAAATTCGTGCATATGCTCATATTGGCGCATGCTCAGAACGCACAAATGAAAAATTCGTGCATATGCTCATATTGGCGCATGCTCAGAACGCACAAATGAAAAATTCGTGCATATGCTCATATTGGCGCATGCTCAGAACGCACAAATGAAAAATTCGTGCATATGCTCATATTGGCGCATGCTCAGAACGCACAAATGAAAAATTCGTGCATATGCTCATATTGGCGCATGCTCAGAACGCACAAATGAAAAATTCGTGCATATGCTCATATTGGCGCATGCTCAGAACGCACAAATGAAAAATTCGTGCATATGCTCATATTGGCGCATGCTCAGAACGCACAAATGAAAAATTCGTGCATATGCTCATATTGGCGCATGCTCAGAACGCACAAATGAAAAATTCGTGCATATGCTCATATTGGCGCATGCTCAGAACGCACAAATGAAAAATTCGTGCATATGCTCATATTGGCGCATGCTCAGAACGCACAAATGAAAAATTCGTGCATATGCTCATATTGGCGCATGCTCAGAACGCACAAATGAAAAATTCGTGCATATGCTCATATTGGCGCATGCTCAGAAGGCACAAATGAAACATTCGTGCATATGCTCATATTGGCGCATGCTCAGAACGCACAAATGTAATTTCGTGCATATGCTCATATTGGCGCATGCTCAGAACGCACAAATGAAAAATTCGTGCATATGCTCATATTGGCGCATGCTCAGAACGCACAAATGAAAAATTCGTGCATATGCTCATATTGGCGCATGCTCAGAACGCACAAATGAAAAATTCGTGCATATGCTCATATTGGCGCATGCTCAGAACGCACAAATGAAAAATTCGTGCATATGCTCATATTGGCGCATGCTCAGAACGCACAAATGAAAAATTCGTGCATATGCTCATATTGGCGCATGCTCAGAACGCACAAATGAAAAATTCGTGCATATGCTCATATTGGCGCATGCTCAGAACGCACAAATGAAAAATTCGTGCATATGCTCATATTGGCGCATGCTCAGAACGCACAAATGAAATTTCGTGCATATGCTCATATTGGCGCATGCTCAGAACGCACAAATGAAAAATTCGTGCATATGCTCATATTGGCGCATGCTCAGAACGCACAAATGAAAAATTCGACATGGAGCTCCCCTATATTTGCATATGCTCATATTGGCGCATGCTCAGAACGCACAAATGAAAAATTCGTGCATATGCTCATATTGGCGCATGCTCAGAACGCACAAATGAAAAATTCGTGCATATGCTCATATTGGCGCATGCTCAGAACGCACAAATGAAAAATTCGTGCATATGCTCATATTGGCGCATGCTCAGAACGCACAAATGAAAAATTCGTGCATATGCTCATATTGGCGCATGCTCAGAACGCACAAATGAAAAATTCGTGCATATGCTCATATTGGCGCATGCTCAGAACGCACAAATGAAAAATTCGTGCATATGCTCATATTGGCGCATGCTCAGAACGCACAAATGAAAAATTCGTGCATATGCTCATATTGGCGCATGCTCAGAACGCACAAATGAAAATTCGTGCATATGCTCATATTGGCGCATGCTCAGAACGCACAAATGAAAAATTCGTGCATATGCTCATATTGGCGCATGCTCAGAACGCACAAATGAAAAATTCGTGCATATGCTCATATTGGCGCATGCTCAGAACGCACAAATGAAAAATTCGTGCATATGCTCATATTGGCGCATGCTCAGAACGCACAAATGAAAATTCGTGCATATGCTCATATTGGCGCATGCTCAGAACGCACAAATGAAAATTCGTGCATATGCTCATATTGGCGCATGCTCAGAACGCACAAATGAAAAATTCGTGCATATGCTCATATTGGCGCATGCTCAGAACGCACAAATGAAAAATTCGTGCATATGCTCATATTGGCGCATGCTCAGAACGCACAAATGAAAAATTCGTGCATATGCTCATATTGGCGCATGCTCAGAACGCACAAATGAAAAATTCGTGCATATGCTCATATTGGCGCATGCTCAGAACGCACAAATGAAAAATTCGTGCATATGCTCATATTGGCGCATGCTCAGAACGCACAAACGAGAAATTGTATGTGAACTTTATTTAGTCACGGTGGACTCATCAGGATTTTACACACTTATGATAAAGTAACAAAGGAAATTAGCTATATGATAAATTATACTATACATATTTACAAAACTACCTGTTTTTCATGAGTGCCGTGCATTAAATTGATTAAAATTAGATAAAATATTTAAAAATTATTGAATAAAGTTGCTACAGTCAGACTTAAATTTATGTAAAGTACTAGCCTGTCTTAACTCAGTAGGAAGAGAATTCCACAGTACTGCACCGCTATAACTAAAGCTATTTTTCAAGTAATTAGTACGCGGTAGTGGCAAAGCTAGTTTGTTACTGGTGTCTCTCAATGCATAATTTGTGATACTATTGCGATCAACAAACATATTAGAAAGATAATCTGGAGCAAGACCATTCAAGGATTTATACACCATGATAGCCTTGGAAAGCCTACGCTGAGATACAAGATTTTTCCATCCAAGACTTTCGAAAAGATAATCGGCATTTGTATCATAACTAGAAGATGTTAATACCCTGGCAGCACGATTTTGTAATTTTTGCAATTTGTTAACTAGATAACTACTGCAACTGTCCCAGACAGCAGAGCAGTAGTCGAAATATGGTTGAACTAAGCACTTGTAAATAAGTTGCATTGTGGTAAAAGGAACATAAGGTCTAATGCGTTTTAGTGCACCAATACCGGAAGCAACTTTTTACTCAGTTTCTCAATATGAACATTCCAGGATAAGTTCTCATCAATGTGTACGCCGAGTGATTTTGTATGAGAGACTTGTTTAACTGGAACGTTATTTATTACTAATAAAGGAGTAGATTGAAAAGTATTTATTCTTTGGCGAGAGCCAATTAGCATAAATTCAGTTTTAGTCTGGTTTAAAGTAAGTTTGTTTGCTGATAACCATTCACTGACACTAGCAAGATCCTCGTTAAGATTATGATTAATTTCATGTATGTTATTACTTGCATATGTCAAATTAGTGTCATCAGCAAACATTCGTGCCCGAGAGTGTATTAGACAATTAGGAAGATCATTAATATAGATTAAAAATAAAAGCGGGCCTAATATAGTTCCCTGAGGAACCCCACATTGTAGTAATCGATTCGAGGAGAAATGACCGTTAACAAAACACTTTTGATTACGTTCATTTAGATACGATCTTAACCAGTTACCCGCTCAGAACGCACAAATGAAAAATTCGTGCATATGCTCTTATTGGCGCATGCTCAGAATGCACAAATGAAAAATTCGTGGATATGCTCATATTGGCGCATGCTCAGAACGCACAAACGAGAAATTCGTGCATATGCTCATATTGGCGCATGCTCAGAACGCACAAATGAAAAATTCGTGCATATGCTCATATTGGCGCATGCTCAGAACGCACAAATGAAAAATTCGTGCATATGCTCATATTGGCGCATGCTCAGAACGCACAAGTGAAAAATTCGTGCATATGCTCATATTGGCGCATGCTCAGAACGCACAAATGATAAATTCGTGCATATGCTCATATTGGCGCATGCTCAGAACGCACAAATGAAAATTCGTGCATATGCTCATATTGGCGCATGCTCAGAACGCACAAATGAAAAATTCGTGCATATGCTCATATTGGCGCATGCTCAGAACGCACAAATGAAAAATTCGTGCATATGCTCATATTGGCGCATGCTCAGAACGCACAAATGAAAAATTCGTGCATATGCTCATATTGGCGCATGCTCAGAACGCACAAATGAAAAATTCGTGCATATGCTCATATTGGCGCATGCTCAGAACGCACAAATGAAAAATTCGTGCATATGCTCATATTGGCGCATGCTCAGAACGCACAAATGAAAAATTCGTGCATATGCTCATATTGGCGCATGCTCAGAACGCACAAATGAAAAATTCGTACATATGCTCATATTGGCGCATGCTCAGAACGCACAAATGAAAAATTCGTGCATATTCTCATATTGGCGCATGCTCAGAACGCACAAATGAAAAATTCGTCCATATGCTCATATTGGCGCATGCTCAGAACGCACAAATGAAAAATTCGTACATATGCCCATATTGGCGCACGCTCAGAACGCACAAACGAGAAATTCGTGCATATGCTCTTATTGGCGCATGCTCAGAATGCACAAATGAAAAATTCGTTCATATGCTCATATTGGCGCATGCTCAGAACGCACAAATGAAAAATTCGACATGGAGATCCCCTATATTTGCATATGCTCATATTGGCGCTTGCTCAGAACGCACAAATGAAAAATTCGTGC
This sequence comes from Trachythela sp. YZ-2020, assembly GCA_016169945.1. Taxonomy (NCBI): domain Eukaryota; kingdom Metazoa; phylum Cnidaria; class Anthozoa; order Malacalcyonacea; family Clavulariidae; genus Trachythela; species Trachythela sp. YZ-2020. The sequence continues at coordinate 61,565 of JADLSH010000141.1, read as the reverse complement.
ATATGCTCATATTGGCGCATGCTCAGAACGCACAAATGAAAAATTCGTGCATATGCTCATATTGTCGCATGCTCAGAACGCACAAATGAAAAATTCATGCATATGCTCATATTGGCGCATGCTCAGAACGCACAAATGAAAATTTCGTGCATATGCTCATATTGGCGCATGCTCAGAACGCACAAATGAGAAATTCGTGCATATGCTCATATTGGCGCATGCTCAGAACGCACAAATGAAAAATTCGTGCATATGCTCATATTGGCGCATGCTCAGAACGCACAAATGAAAAATTCGTGCATATGCTCATATTGGCGCATGCTCAGGTAGGTAGGTAGGTAGGTAAAACTTTATTTTACTACGCTAACCCCAACAGCAAAAGCTGATTTCCAAGGGGGGCGTAGCATTAAATTTACATTAAAAATTTAGAAAAGTTAAACATACAAATACAATTACTTACATGCAGTTATTACAATTACATACATAATCAAATAGATAATAGTACATACAGTACATACATACATACATAATAGTAAATATTAATAGATTAAATAGTCAAGGTAAATATGGGTTTAAAAACTCTAATTAGTAGCCAGGTGTCATACGTTTTTATTGAATATAGCTAGTGATTCTTTTCCTCTTAATTCATTTGGGAGACTATTCCACAATTTAGCCCCTCTATAGCTAAGACTTTTTTTAAGATATTCAGTCTTAGGCTTGGGCAAATGGAGTTTAGTGGAAGAGCCCCGCAAATTATAATACTGGGAGGAAGACGTCTTTTGAAAAATATCAGTAAGTCGTAAGGGCGCTAGATCATGAGTAATTTTATACATAAGACTTGCCACAAACTGGGTTCTGCGTTCGCTCAGAGGCTTCCAGTTTAATTCATTTAGAGCAAGTTCAGATTGACCATGTTCATTTTACGACCCATGATAGCTCTAGCAGCCCTATTTTGTAATTTCTGGAGACGATCAGAAAGTGTGGTACCAATGGTATCCCAAACTTCGCAACAATAATCAAGGTGAGGCAAAACAAGTGCATTATAGGCACAAATTAATGTATTACGGTCTAAACATGATTTTAACTTTCTGATTGCCCCAATTCCGGATGAAACTTTTTTGGCAATTTTATCAATATGCTTTTCCCATGATAGAAATTCATCAATATAGACTCCAAGTGCCTTTGTTTCTCTTACCCTTTTAATTGGTATGTCACCAACAAATACCTTTGGGGTAGCCAATATATTATTAATAATATGCCGTGATCCAATTAGTATGTACTCAGTTTTAACGAGATTTAAAGATAGTTTATTTGCACAGAGCCACTGATTAACGTTTGAAAGATCGTGATTGATGGCAACTTCTACATCATGAAGAGATTTACCAGATACAGTTAACGTTGTATCGTCGGCAAACATTCTTGATGACGAGTGTTCAAGACTTGTAGGCAGATCGTTTATATAAATTAGAAACAGGAGTGGCCCAAGAATTGAACTTTGGGGGATCCCACAAGTAACTAGATTTTTTCTAGACAATACGCCGTTCACAGTACACATTTGAAATCTGTTTTCTAAGTATGATCCTAAAAGATTTAGGGCAGGTTTTTGTAGACCATAAAGGTCAAGTTTCTTAATCAATATATTATGATTTATAGTATCAAATGCTTTCTGCAAGTCAAGAAATACTGCAATATTGAATTGACCACGGTCCATATTAATGAACCATTCGTTAGTACTGTCCAAAAGGGCAGAAGCTGTAGAATGGAACTGCCTAAAACCAAATTGATTTTGAGACAACAAATTATTAACAGCAAGATAATCATATAGTTGACTATATAGAACTTTTTCAAAAACTTTACTTACTATAGGCAGAATGGAAATTGGGCGATAGTTATTCAACATGTTTCGAGGGCCATTTTTGTGTAAAGGGATAACTCTCGCCAATTTCCACTCTGAAGGAACAGTTTCACTATAGATTGCCGTATTAAAAATGCTTGTCAGTGAATTTGCAATTATTGGCGCGGACAAATGAAAAATTTCGTGCATATGCTCATATTGGCGCATGCTCAGAACGCACAAATGAAAAATTCGTGCATATGCTCATATTGGCGCATGCTCAGAACGCACAAATGAAAAATTCGTGCATGTGCACATATTGGCGCATGCTCAGAACGCACAAATGAAAAATTCGTGCATATGCTCATATTGGCGCATGCTCAGAACGCACAAATGAAAAATTCATGCATATGCTCATATTGGCGCATGCTCAGAACGCACAAATGAAAAATTCGTGCATATGCTCATATTGGCGCAAGCTCAGAACGCACAAATGAAAAATTCGTGCATATGCTCATATTGGCGCATGCTCAGAACGCACAAATTAAAAATTCGTGCATATGCTCATATTGGCGCATGCTCAGAACGCACAAATGAAAAATTCGTGCATATGCTCATATTGGCGCATGCTCAGAACGCACAAATGAAAAATTCGTGCATATGCTCATATTGGCGCATGCTCAGAACGCACAAATGAAAAATTCGTGCATATGCTCATATTGGCGCATGCTCAGAACGCACAAATGAGAAATTCGTGCATATGCTCATATTGGCGCATGCTCAGAACGCACAAATGAAAAATTCGTGCATATGCTCATATTGGCGCATGCTCAGAGCGCAGAAATTAAAAAATTCGTGCATATGCTCATATTGGCGCATGCTCAGAACGCACAAATGAAAAATTCGTGCATATGCTCATATTGGCGCATGCTCAGAACGCACAAATGAAAAATTCGTGCATATGCTCATATTGGCGCATGCTCAGAACGCACAAATTAAAAATTCGACATGGAGCTCCCCTATATTTGCATATGCTCATATTGTCGCATGATCAGAACGCACAAATGAAAAATTCGTGCATATTCTCATATTGGCGCATGCTCAGAACGCAGAAATGAAACATTCGTGCATATGCTCATATTGGCGCATGCTCAAAACGCAGAAATTAAAAAATTCGTGCATATGCTCATATTGGCGCATGCTCAGAACGCACAAATGAAAAATTCGTGCAGATGCTCATATTGGCGCATGCTCAGAACGCACAAATGAAAAATTCGTGCATATGCTCATATTGGCGAATGCTCAGAACGCACAAATGAAAAATTCGACATGGAGCTCCCCTATATTTGCATATGCTCATATTGTCGCATGATCAGAACGCACAAATGAAAAATTCGTGCATATTCTCATATTGGCGCATGCTCAGAACGCACAAATGAAAAATTCGTCCATATGCTCATATTGGCGCATGCTCAGAACGCACAAATGAAAAATTCTTACATATGCCCATATTGGCGCATGCTCAGAACGCACAAATGAGAAATTCGTGCATATGCTCATATTGGCGCATGCTCAGAACGCACAAATGAAAAATTCATGCATATGCTCATATTGGCGCATGCTCAGAACGCACAAATGAAAAATTCGTGCATATGCTCATATTGGCGCATGCTCAGAACGCACAAATGAAAAATTCGTGCATATGCTCATATTGGCGCATGCTCAGAACGCACAAATTAAAAATTCGTGCATATGCTCATATTGGCGCATGCTCAGAACGCACAAATGAAAAATTCGTGCATATGCTCATATTGGCGCATGCTCAGAACGCACAAATGAAAAATTCGTGCATATGCTCATATTGGCGCATGCTCAGAACGCACAAATGAAAAATTCGTCCATATGCTCATATTGGCGCATGCTCAGAGCGCACAATTGAAAAATTGGTGCATATGCTCATATTGGCGCATGCTCAGAACGCACAAATGAAAAATTCGTGCATATGCTCATATTGGCGCATGCTCAGAACGCACAAATGAAAAATTCGTGCATATGCTCATATTGGCGCATGCTCAGAACGCACAAATGAAACATTCGTGGATATGCTCATATTGGCGCATGCTCAGAACGCACAAATTAAAAAATTCGTGCATATGCTCATATTGGCGCATGCTCAGAACGCACAAATGAAAAATTCGTGCATATGCTCATATTGGCGCATGCTCAGAACGCACAAATGAAAAATTCGACATGGAGCTCCCCTATATTTGCATATGCTCATATTGTCGCATGATCAGAACGCACAAATGAAAAATTCGTGCATATGCTCATATTGGCGCATGCTCAGAACGCAGAAATTAAAAAATTCGTGCATATGCTCATATTGGCGCATGCTCAGAACGCACAAATGAAAATTCGTGCATATGCTCATATTGGCGCATGCTCAGAACGCACAAATGAAAAATTCGTGCATATGCTCATATTGGCGCATGCTCAGAACGCACAAATGAAAAATTCGACATGTATATTTGCATATGCTCATATTGTCGCATGCTCAGAACGCACAAATGAAAAATTCGTGCATATGCTCATATTGGCGCATGCTCAGAACGCACAAATGAAAAATTCGTGCATATGCTCATATTGGCGCATGCTCAGAACGCACAAATGAAAAATTCGTGCATATGCTCATATTGGCGCATGCTCAGAACGCACAAATGAAAAATTCGTGCATATGCTCATATTGGCGCATGCTCAGAACGCACAAATGAAAAATTCGTGCATATGCTCATATTGGCGCATGCTCAGAACGCACAAATGAAAAATTCGTGCATATGCTCATATTGGCGCATGCTCAGAACGCACAAATGAAAAATTCGTGCATATGCTCATATTGGCGAATGCTCAGAACGCACAAATGAAAAATTCGACATGGAGCTCCCCTATATTTGCATATGCTCATATTGTCGCATGATCAGAACGCACAAATGAAAAATTCGTGCATATTCTCATATTCGCGCATGCTCAGAACGCACAAATGAAAAATTCGTCCATATGCTCATATTGGCGCATGCTCAGAACGCACAAATGAAAAATTCTTACATATGCCCATATTGGCGCATGCTCAGAACGCACAAATGAGAAATTCGTGCATATGCTCATATTGGCGCATGCTCAGAACGCACAAATGAAAAATTCGTGCATATGCTCATATTGGCGCATGCTCAGAACGCACAAATGAAAAATTCGTGCATATGCTCATATTGGCGCATGCTCAGAACGCACAAATGAAAAATTCGTGCATATGCTCATATTGGCGCATGCTCAGAACGCACAAATGAAAAATTCGTGCATATGCTCATATTGGCGCATGCTCAGAACGCACAAATGAAAAATTCGTGCATATGCTCATATTGGCGCATGCTCAGAACGCACAAATGAAAAATTCGTGCATATGCTCATATTGGCGCATGCTCAGAACGCACAAATGAAAAATTCGTGCATATGCTCATATTGGCGCATGCTCAGAACGCACAAATGAAAAATTCGTGCATATGCTCATATTGGCGCATGCTCAGAACGCACAAATGAAAAATTCGTGCATATGCTCATATTGGCGCATGCTCAGAACGCACAAATGAAAAATTCGTACATATGCTCATATTGGCGCATGCTCAGAACGCACAAATGAAAAATTCGTGCATATGCTCATATTGGCGCATGCTCAGAACGCACAAATGAAAAATTCGTGCATATGCTCATATTGGCGCATGCTCAGAACGCACAAATGAAAAATTCGTGCATATGCTCATATTGGCGCATGCTCAGAACGCACAAATGAAAAATTCGTGCATATGCTCATATTGGCGCATGCTCAGAACGCACAAATGAAAAATTCGTGCATATGCTCATATTGGCGCATGCTCAGAACGCACAAATGAAAAATTCGTGCATATGCTCATATTGGCGCATGCTCAGAACGCACAAATGAAAAATTCGTGCATATGCTCATATTGGCGCATGCTCAGAACGCACAAATGAAAAATTCGTGCATATGCTCATATTGTCGCATGCTCAGAACGCACAAATGAAAAATTCGTCCATATGCTCATATTGGCGCATGCTCAGAACGCACAAATGAAAAATTCGTACATATGCTCATATTGGCGCATGCTCAGAACGCACAAATGAAAAATTCGTGCATATGCTCATATTGGCGCATGCTCAGAACGCACAAATGAAAAATTCGTGCATATGCTCATATTGGCACATGCTCAGAACGCACAAATGAAAAATTCGTGCATATGCTCATATTGGCGCATGCTCAGAACGCACAAATGAAAAATTCGTGCATATGCTCATATTGGCGCATGCTCAGAACGCACAAATGAAAAATTCGTGCATATGCTCATATTGGCGCATGCTCAGAACGCACAAATGAAAAATTCGTGCATATGCTCATATTGGCGCATGCTCAGAACGCACAAATGAAAAATTCGTGCATATGCTCATATTGGCGCATGCTCAGAACGCACAAATGAAAAATTCGTGCATATGCTCATATTGGCGCATGCTCAGAACGCACAAATGAAAAATTCGTGCATATGCTCATATTGGCGCATGCTCAGAACGCACAAATGAAAAATTCGTGCATATGCTCATATTGGCGCATGCTCAGAACGCACAAATGAAAAATTCGTGCATATGCTCATATTGGCGCATGCTCAGAACGCACAAATGAAAATTCGTGCATATGCTCATATTGGCGCATGCTCAGAACGCACAAATGAAAAATTCGTGCATATGCTCATATTGGCGCATGCTCAGAACGCACAAATGAAAAATTCGTGCATATGCTCATATTGGCGCATGCTCAGAACGCACAAATGAAAAATTCGTGCATATGCTCATATTGGCGCATGCTCAGAACGCACAAATGAAAAATTCGTGCATATGCTCATATTGGCGCATGCTCAGAACGCACAAATGAAAAATTCGTGCATATGCTCATATTGGCGCATGCTCAGAACGCACAAATGAAAAATTCGTGCATATGCTCATATTGGCGCATGCTCAGAACGCACAAATGAAAAATTCGTGCATATGCTCATATTGGCGCATGCTCAGAACGCACAAATGAAAAATTCGTGCATATGCTCATATTGGCGCATGCTCAGAACGCACAAATGAAAAATTCGTGCATATGCTCATATTGGCGCATGCTCAGAACGCACAAATGAAAAATTCGTGCATATGCTCATATTGGCGCATGCTCAGAACGCACAAATGAAAAATTCGTGCATATGCTCATATTGGCGCATGCTCAGAACGCACAAATGAAAAATTCGTGCATATGCTCATATTGGCGCATGCTCAGAATGCACAAATGAAAAATTCGTGCATATGCCCATATTGGTGCATGCTCAGAACGCACAAATGAAAAATTCGTACATATGCTCATATTGGCGCATGCTCAGAACGCACAAGTGAAAAATTCGTGCATATGCTCATATTGGCGCATGATCAGAACGCACAAATGAAAAATTCGTGCATATGCTCATATTGGCGCATGCTCAGAACGCACAAATGAAAAATTCGACATGGAGCTCCCCTATATTTGCATATGCTCATATTGGCGCATGCTCAGAACGCGCAAATGAAAAATTCGTACATATGCTCATATTGGCGCATGCTCAGAACGCACAAATGAAAAATTCGTGCATATGCTCATATTGGCGCATGCTCAGAACGCACAAATGAAAAATTCGTACATATGCTCATATTGGCGCATGCTCAGAACTCACAAATGAAAAATTCGTGCATATGCTCATATTGGCGCATGCTCAGAACGCACAAATGAAAAATTCGTGCATATGCTCATATTGGCGCATGCTCAGAACGCACAAATGAAACATTCGTGCATATGCTCATATTGGCGCATGCTCAGAACGCAGAAATTAAAAAATTCGTGCATATGCTCATATTGGCGCATGCTCAGAACGCACAAATGAAAAATTCGTGCATATGCTCATATTGGCGAATGCTCAGAACGCACAAATGAAAAATTCGACATGGAGCTCCCCTATATTTGCATATGCTCATATTGGCGCATGCTCAGAACGCACAAATGAAAAATTCGTGCATATGCTCATATTGGCGCATGCTCAGAACGCACAAATGAAAAATGCGTGCATATGCTCATATTGGCGCATGCTCAGAACGCACAAATGAAAAATTCGTGCATATGCTCATATTGGCGCATGCTCAGAACGCACAAATGAAAAATTCGTGCATATGCTCATATTGGCGCATGCTCAGAACGCAGAAATGAAAAATTCGCGCATATGCTCATATTGGCGCATGCTCAGAACGCACAAATGAAAAATTCGTGCATATGCTCATATTGGCGCATGCTCAGAACGCACAAATGAAAAATTCGACATGGAGCTCCCCTATATTTGCATATGCTCATATTGTCGCATGATCAGAACGCACAAATGAAAAATTCGTGCATATGCTCATATTGGCGCATGCTCAGAACGCACAAATGAAAATGCGTGCATATGCTCATATTGGCGCATGCTCAGAACGCACAAATGAAATATTCGTGCATATGCTCATATTGGCGCATGCTCAGAACGCACAAATGAAAAATTCGTGCATATGCTCATATTGGCGCATGCTCAGAACGCAGAAATTAAAAATTCGTGCATATGCTCATATTGGCGCATGCTCAGAACGCACAAATGAAAAATTCGTGCATATGCTCATATTGGCGCATGCTCAGAACGCACAAATGAAAAATTCGTGCATATGCTCATATTGGCGCATGCTCAGAACGCACAAATGAAAAATTCGACATGGAGCTCCCCTATATTTGCATATGCTCATATTGTCGCATGATCAGAACGCACAAATGAAAAATTCGTGCATATTCTCATATTGGCGCATGCTCAGAACGCAGAAATGAAAAATTCGTGCATATGCTCATATTGGCGCATGCTCAGAACGCACAAATGAAAAATTCGTGCATATGCTCATATTGGCGCATGCTCAGAACGCACAAATGAAAAATTCGTGCATATGCTCATATTGGCGCATGCTCAGAACGCACAAATGAAAAATTCGTGCATATGCTCATATTGGCGCATGCTCAGAACGTACAAATGAAAAATTCGACATGGAACTCCCCTATATTTGCATATGCTCATATTGTCGCATGATCAGAACGCACAAATTAAAAATTCGTGCATATTCTCATATTCGCGCATGCTCAGAACGCACAAATGAAAAATTCGTCCATATGCTCATATTGGCGCATGCTCAGAACGCACAAATGAAAAATTCTTACATATGCCCATATTGGCGCATGCTCAGAACGCACAAATGAGAAATTCGTGCATATGCTCATATTGGCGCATGCTCAGAAAGCACAAATGAAAAATTCGTGCATAATTATGCTCATATTGTCGCATGATCAGAACGCACAAATGAAAAATTCGTGCCTATGCTCATATTGGCGCATGCTCAGAACTCACAAATGAAAAATGCGTGCATATGCTCATATTGGCTCAAGCTCAGAACGCACAAATGAAATATTCGTGGATATGCTCATATTAGCGCATGCTCAGAACGCGCAAATGAAACATTCGTGCATATGCTCATATTGGCGCATGCTCAGAGCGCAGAAATTAAAAAATTCGTGCATATGCTCATATTGGCGCATGCTCAGAACGCACAAATGAAAAATTCGTGCATATGCTCATATTGGCGCATGCTCAGAACGCACAAATGAAAATTCGTGCATATGCTCATATTGGCGCATGCTCAGAACGCACAAATGAAAAATTCGACATGGAGCTCCCCTATATTTGCATATGCTCATATTGTCGCATGATCAGAACGCACAAATGAAAAATTCGTGCATATTCTCATATTGGCGCATGCTCAGAACGCAGAAATTAAAAATTCGTGCATATGCTCATATTGGCGCATGCTCAGAACGCACAAATGAAAAATTCGTGCATATGCTCATATTGGCGCATGCTCAGAACGCACAAATGAAAAATTCGTGCAGATGCTCATATTGGCGCATGCTTAGAACGCACAAATGAAAAATTCGTGCATATGCTCATATTGGCGCATGATCAGAACGTACAAGTGAAAAATTCGAGATGGAGCTCCCCTATATTTGCATATGCTCATATTGTCGCATGATCAGTAGGCATAGCCCGATTGTGCTCGGCAACTTTTGAGCAACTTTTTGCGTTTGGAGCAACTTTTTTTACGAATAGCAACTTTTTCCATTACGAACATATTTTAGCATCTTTTTAGGAAATTACAGGTTAACTGCATAGATAAACGTATAATTAAGGTAATTTACAAATATTTGATTAAAAAATTATTATATTTTTCTATTTCTCTGATGTTTATTGTTTATTTCTCAATCATTTTAATATCACCAATCAGGCAATCACCATTCATAAAGGTTTCATTTGGTATTAATTCTTGGGGGTCTGTGCTGTGTTTTGGCACAAAAACAAAATGGCATCTAAAAATCATTGATCAACAGTTAATTTGGTATGCATGGCTGAGATACAAGACTTATCAGACCGAGACGAATATTCCGAGTCAGATTCATCAGAAGACGAAGTTGTACAAGAAGCTGAAGATCCAAATGATCCAATTTCGAAAGCAACGAATTCCGGCGCAAGTCTTCGTGCTCCAGCGAAAGCTGCCATTGCACGGAAGCGAAACCTTCCTGCCAATGAAGGGAAGTACAAGCAAATGGGAAGTAAAACGTCTGTCAAAACAAGTGCCTGGGATCGGTTGAAGGAGTTTCCTAACCACCGTTTTGCTGTGATCGACCGGAAATTGCGGTGTAACGCTTGCAGCGAAGTTCTCTCCGTGAAGAAAAGTTCAATCACAAAACATATAACATCAAAGAAGCACAAAAAGGGCCTGTCAGAAGATGCCAAGACCAAATCCGAAAGCCAGACAATAATGGCGTGTCTACAGAGGAGAGAGAGGAGAGATAATGCAACTGGATCAAGTTTGCCCACAGATATGCGACTGTTCCGCTTTGAAGTGGTCGAGTCTTTTCTCAATGCTGGAATACCACTGGCGAAAGTAGATACAATTCGACCGTTACTCGAGAAGCATGGTCACCGGTTGACCAGCAGCTGCCACTTGAAAGAGCTTATTCCAGCGGTCCTGGAAAAAGAAAAGGACAAGCTGAAGGAAGAACTCAAAGATGTGAAACAGGCGTCTGTAATCTTTGATGGAACAGCCAGATTAGGTGAAGCTCTTGTTATCATAATCCGCTATGTCCAAGAAAACTTTACACCCACTCAACGCCTCATAGGCCTGGAAATTCTCGCAAAGGCACTGAGAGGCCCAGAATTGGCCCAGAGACTAATGTCTTGCCTTGCTGTGGACTATAAGTTAGGTCCGGATGTAATTATTGGAGCAATGAGAGATGGCGCATCTGTTAATGGGGCAGCCTTGAGACAGCTAATGTTTTTCTATCAAAAACTTTTCGATGTTGTTTGCTTCTCACATACTATTGACAATGTCGGCAGCCATTTTCAATTTCGTATCGTTGACCTATTTGCTCGCTATTGGATAGGCATGTTTTCCAATAGCTACAATGCACGCCTTCTTTGGAAAGAGAGAACGGGGCAGTCCATTCGCACGTTCAGCGAGACGCGTTGGTGGAGCAAATGGGAAGTGCTTAACCAAGTGGTTACCTATTTTGGTTTCGTTGAGCCATTTCTTCGCGAGAATGAAGAAATCTGTCCTGCTAATCGCGGACATCTGCTGGCCATATTCGACGATCCCCAAAGCTTCCAAGACTTACGCTTGGAGTTGGCTGCATTCGTTGATGTGGGGTTGCATTTCGTCAATGCAACATATTACCTGGAAGGTGATGGGCCACTTATTTTCACCTGCTACGAGAAGCTTTCCGCTGTTTCCCGCGCTGCAGCAGTCGACCATTATCCCAACACCTTGGCTGTTGCTCGGCAAATTTCTGGCGGCGATGTTGCGCTCTGCAACCAGTTAATTGCACAGGCAAAAGCTTGTATCCAACCAGGCCTCTAATTTACCAGCAGAAGTTTAGTGTCCGTTCAAAGCTGCACGTCTGTGTTGCCCGGTACAAGTGCAAAGCCTGAATCCGACAGCTGCATCACTGGAAGAGTTCAGAAATTTCCCCTTCCTCAATGACGACACCATAATTGCTAATCTAGCGCAAGAACTTCCTTCGTATCTTGCTGCAGCTGAGTGGATCACTGCCACTTGTGAGAACGACAAGTTGGTTTGGTGGTCAGCTCACAAGAACATCCTCCCACACTGGTCTTCGCTCGTCAAAACACTACTGTTTATCCAGCCAAGTTCTGCACCTGCAGAAAGGGCTTTCAGTCTTCTGAACAATGCGTTTGGCCCGCAACAAGACAGGGCCCTCGAAGATTATCTTGAAGCATGCGTTATGCTTCAATATAATAATACGAAGAGGTTATAACTGCAGAACCTTTGTTGACATTTTGTTAGAATACTTAGAATCTTAGTTGTTAAAAGTTTTGTAAAAAATACGCCGATTTAATTGCGAGCGATTGCTTCGAATTACAGTTTTGTTATTTTATTTTATTATAGTCATTCCAACTTTAAAGAAATGTATCTTAATAAATATTAAACAGCAAGAGTATTACGAACATTTAAAAGACAAATTACGAACGTTTTTTTATTAAATATGTGTGAAAATATCGTGAAATTTAGGTAGCAACTAAGAGCAACTTTTTAAGTTTTGGTAGCAACTTTCTGAATTTTCGGCAACTTCTTGGCAACTTTTTGGCAGTATAGGTGGCAACTTTTTAGGATTTTACTAGCACAATCGGGCTATGCCTAATGATCAGAACGCACAAATGAAAAATTCGTGCATATGCTCATATTCGCGCATGCTCAGAACGCACAAATGAAAAATTCGTCCATATGCTCATATTGGCGCATGCTCAGAACGCACAAATGAAAAATTCTTGCATATGCTCATATTGGCGCATGCTCAGAACGCACAAATGAGAAATTCGTGCATAATTATGCTCATATTGGCGCATGCTCAGAACGCACAAATGAGAAATTCGTGCATATGCTCATATTGGCGCATGCTCAGAATGCACAAATGAAAAATTCGTGCATAATTATGCTCATATTGGCGCATGCTCAGAACGCACAAATGAAAATTCGTGCATATGCTCATATTGGCGCATGCTCAGAACGCACAAATGAAAAATTCGTGCATATGCTCATATTGGCGCATGCTCAGAACGCACAAATGAAAAATTCGACATGGAGCTCCCCTATATTTGCATATGCTCATATTGGCGCATGCTCAGAACGCACAAATGAAAAATTCGTGCATATGCTCATATTGGCGCATGCTCAGAACGCACAAATTAAAAATTCGTGCATATGCTCATATTGGCGCATGCTCAGAACGCACAAATGAAAAATTCGTGCATATGCTCATATTGGCGCATGCTCAGAACGCACAAATGAAAAATTCGTGCATATGCTCATATTGGCGCATGCTCAGAACGCACAAATGAAAAATTCGTGCATATGCTCATATTCGCGCATGCTCAGAACGCACAAATGAAAAATTCGTCCATATGCTCATATTGGCGCATGCTCAGAACGCACAAATGAAAAATTCTTACATATGCCCATATTGGCGCATGCTCAGAACGCACAAATGAGAAATTCGTGCATATGCTCATATTGGCGCATGCTCAGAATGCACAAATGAAAAATTCGTGCATAATGCTCATATTGGCGCATGCTCAGAACGCACAAATGAAAAATTCGTGCATATGCTCATATTGGCGCATGCTCAGAACGCACAAATGAAAAATTCGTGCATATGCTCATATTGGCGCATGCTCAGAACGCACAAATGAAAAATTCGTGCATATGCTCATATTGGCGCATGCTCAGAACGCACAAATGAAAATTCGTGCATATGCTCATATTGGCGCATGCTCAGAACGCACAAATGAAAATTCGTGCATATGCTCATATTGGCGCATGCTCAGAACGCACAAATGAAAAATTCGTGCATATGCTCATATTGGCGCATGCTCAGAACGCACAAATGAAAAATTCGTGCATATGCTCATATTGGCGCATGCTCAGAACGCACAAATGAAAAATTCGTGCATATGCTCATATTGGCGCATGCTCAGAACGCACAAATGAAAAATTCGTGCATATGCTCATATTGGCGCATGCTCAGAACGCACAAATGAAAAATTCGTGCATATGCTCATATTGGCGCATGCTCAGAACGCACAAATGAAAAATTCGTGCATATGCTCATATTGGCGCATGCTCAGAACGCACAAATTAAAAATTCGTGCATATGCTCATATTGGCGCATGCTCAGAACGCACAAATGAAAAATTCGTGCATATGCTCATATTGGCGCATGCTCAGAACGCACAAATGAAAAATTCGTGCATATGCTCATATTGGCGCATGCTCAGAACGCACAAATGAAAAATTCGTGCATATGCTCATATTGGCGCATGCTCAGAACGCACAAATGAAAAATTCGTGCATATGCTCATATTGGCGCATGCTCAGAACGCACAAATGAAAAATTCGTGCATATGCTCATATTGGCGCATGCTCAGAACGCACAAATGAAAAATTCGTGCATATGCTCATATTGGCGCATGCTCAGAACGCACAAATGAAAAATTCGTGCATATGCTCATATTGGCGCATGCTCAGAACGCACAAATGAAAAATTCGTGCATATGCTCATATTGGCGCATGCTCAGAACGCACAAATGAAAAATTCGTGCATATGCTCATATTGGCGCATGCTCAGAACGCACAAATGAAAAATTCGTGCATATGCTCATATTGGCGCATGCTCAGAACGCACAAATGAAAAATTCGTGCATATGCTCATATTGGCGCATGCTCAGAACGCACAAATGAAAAATTCGTGCATATGCTCATATTGGCGCATGCTCAGAACGCACAAATGAAAAATTCGTGCATATGCTCATATTGGCGCATGCTCAGAACGCACAAATGAAAAATTCGTGCATATGCTCATATTGGCGCATGCTCAGAACGCACATATGAAAAATTCGTGCATATTGGCGCATGCTCAGAACGCACAAATGAAAAATTCGTGCATATGCTCATATTGGCGCATGCTCAGAACGCACAAGTGAAAAATTCGTGCATATGCTCATATTGGCGCATGCTCAGAACGCACAAATGAAAAATTCGTGCATATGCTCATATTGGCGCATGCTCAGAACGCACAAATGAAAAATTCGTGCATATGCTCATATTGGCGCATGCTCAGAACGCACAAATGAAAAATTCGTGCATATGCTCATATTGGCGCATGCTCAGAACGCACAAATGAAAAATTCGTGCATATGCTCATATTGGCGCATGCTCAGAACGCACAAATGAAAAATTCGTGCATATGCTCATATTGGCGCATGCTCAGAACGCACAAATGAAAAATTCGTGCATATGCTCATATTGGCGCATGCTCAGAACGCACAAATGAAAAATTCGTGCATATGCTCATATTGGCGCATGCTCAGAACGCACAAATGAAAAATTCGTGCATATGCTCATATTGGCGCATGCTCAGAACGCACAAATGAAAAATTCGTGCATATGCTCATATTGGCGCATGCTCAGAACGCACAAATGAAAAATTCGTGCATATGCTCATATTGGCGCATGCTCAGAACGCACAAATGAAAAATTCGTGCATATGCTCATATTGGCGCATGCTCAGAACGCACAAATGAAAAATTCGTGCATATGCTCATATTGGCGCATGCTCAGAACGCACAAATGAAAAATTCGTGCATATGCTCATATTGGCGCATGCTCAGAACGCACAAATGAAAAATTCGTGCATATGCTCATATTGGCGCATGCTCAGAACGCACAAATGAAAAATTCGTGCATATGCTCATATTGGCGCATGCTCAGAACGCACAAATGAAAAATTCGTGCATATGCTCATATTGGCGCATGCTCAGAACGCACAAATGAAAAATTCGTGCATATGCTCATATTGGCGCATGCTCAGAACGCACAAATGAAAAATTCGTGCATATGCTCATATTGGCGCATGCTCAGAACGCACAAATGAAAAATTCGTGCATATGCTCATATTGGCGCATGCTCAGAACGCACAAATGAAAAATTCGTGCATATGCTCATATTGGCGCATGCTCAGAACGCACAAATGAAAAATTCGTGCATATGCTCATATTGGCGCATGCTCAGAACGCACAAATGAAAAATTCGTGCATATGCTCATATTGGCGCATGCTCAGAACGCACAAATGAAAAATTCGTGCATATGCTCATATTGGCGCATGCTCAGAACGCACAAATGAAAAATTCGTGCATATGCTCATATTGGCGCATGCTCAGAACGCACAAATGAAAAATTCGTGCATATGCTCATATTGGCGCATGCTCAGAACGCACAAATGAAAAATTCGTGCATATGCTCATATTGGCATGCTCAGAACGCACAAATGAAAAATTCGTGCATATGCTCATATTGGCGCATGCTCAGAACGCACAAATGAAACATTCGTGCATATGCTCATATTGGCGCATGCTCAGAACGCACAAATTGAAAAATTCGTGCATATGCTCATATTGGCGCATGCTCAGAACGCACAAATGAAAAATTCGTGCATATGCTCATATTGGCGCATGCTCAGAACGCACAAATGAAAAATTCGTGCATATGCTCATATTGGCGCATGCTCAGAACGCACAAATGAAAAATTCGTGCATATGCTCATATTGGCGCATGCTCAGAACGCACAAATGAAAAATTCGTGCATATGCTCATATTGGCGCATGCTCAGAACGCACAAATGAAAAATTCGTGCATATGCTCATATTGGCGCATGCTCAGAACGCACAAATGAAAAATTCGTGCATATGCTCATATTGGCGCATGCTCAGAACGCACAAATGAAAAATTCGTGCATATGCTCATATTGGCGCATGCTCAGAACGCACAAATGAAAAATTCGTGCATATGCTCATATTGGCGCATGCTCAGAACGCACAAATGAAAAATTCGTGCATATGCTCATATTGGCGCATGCTCAGAACGCACAAATGAAAAATTCGTGCATATGCTCATATTGGCGCATGCTCAGAACGCACAAATGAAAAATTCGTGCATATGCTCATATTGGCGCATGCTCAGAACGCACAAATGAAAAATTCGTGCATATGCTCATATTGGCGCATGCTCAGAACGCACAAATGAAAAATTCGTGCATATGCTCATATTGGCGCATGCTCAGAACGCACAAATGAAAAATTCGTGCATATGCTCATATTGGCGCATGCTCAGAACGCACAAATGAAAAATTCGTGCATATGCTCATATTGGCGCATGCTCAGAACGCACAAATGAAAAATTCGTGCATATGCTCATATTGGCGCATGCTCAGAACGCACAAATGAAAAATTCGTGCATATGCTCATATTGGCGCATGCTCAGAACGCACAAATGAAAAATTCGTGCATATGCTCATATTGGCGCATGCTCAGAACGCACAAATGAAAAATTCGTGCATATGCTCATATTGGCGCATGCTCAGAACGCACAAATGAAAAATTCGTGCATATGCTCATATTGGCGCATGCTCAGAACGCACAAATGAAAAATTCGTGCATATGCTCATATTGGCGCATGCTCAGAACGCACAAATGAAAAATTCGTGCATATGCTCATATTGGCGCATGCTCAGAACGCACAAATGAAAATTCGTGCATATGCTCATATTGGCGCATGCTCAGAACGCACAAATGAAAAATTCGTGCATATGCTCATATTGGCGCATGCTCAGAACGCACAAATGAAAAATTCGTGCATATGCTCATATTGGCGCATGCTCAGAACGCACAAATGAAAAATTCGTGCATATGCTCATATTGGCGCATGCTCAGAACGCACAAATGAAAAATTCGTGCATATGCTCATATTGGCGCATGCTCAGAACGCACAAATGAAAAATTCGTGCATATGCTCATATTGGCGCATGCTCAGAACGCACAAATGAAAAATTCGTGCATATGCTCATATTGGCGCATGCTCAGAACGCACAAATGAAAAATTCGTGCATATGCTCATATTGGCGCATGCTCAGAACGCACAAATGAAAAATTCGTGCATATGCTCATATTGGCGCATGCTCAGAACGCACAAATGAAAAATTCGTGCATATGCTCATATTGGCGCATGCTCAGAACGCACAAATGAAAAATTCGTGCATATGCTCATATTGGCGCATGCTCAGAACGCACAAATGAAAAATTCGTGCATATGCTCATATTGGCGCATGCTCAGAACGCACAAATGAAAAATTCGATATTTGCATATGCTCATATTGGCGCATGCTCAGAACGCACAAATGAAAAATTCGTGCATATGCTCATATTGGCGCATGCTCAGAACGCACAAATTAAAAATTCGTGCATATGCTCATATTGGCGCATGCTCAGAACGCACAAATGAAAAATTCGTGCATATGCTCATATTGGCGCATGCTCAGAACGCACAAATGAAAAATTCGTGCATATGCTCATATTGGCGCATGCTCAGAACGCACAAATGAAAAATTCGTGCATATGCTCATATTGGCGCATGCTCAGAACGCACAAATGAAAAATTCGTGCATATGCTCATATTGGCGCATGCTCAGAACGCACAAATGAAAAATTCGTGCATATGCTCATATTGGCGCATGCTCAGAACGCACAAATGAAAAATTCGTGCATATGCTCATATTGGCGCATGCTCAGAACGCACAAATGAAAAATTCGTGCATATGCTCATATTGGCGCATGCTCAGAACGCACAAATGAAAAATTCGTGCATATGCTCATATTGGCGCATGCTCAGAACGCACAAATGAAAAATTCGTGCATATGCTCATATTGGCGCATGCTCAGAACGCACAAATGAAAAATTCGTGCATATGCTCATATTGGCGCATGCTCAGAACGCACAAATGAAAAATTCGTGCATATGCTCATATTGGCGCATGCTCAGAACGCACAAATGAAAAATTCGTGCATATGCTCATATTGGCGCATGCTCAGAACGCACAAATGAAAAATTCGTGCATATGCTCATATTGGCGCATGCTCAGAACGCACAAATGAAAAATTCGTGCATATGCTCATATTGGCGCATGCTCAGAACGCACAAATGAAAAATTCGTGCATATGCTCATATTGGCGCATGCTCAGAACGCACAAATGAAAAATTCGTGCATATGCTCATATTGGCGCATGCTCAGAACGCACAAATGAAAAATTCGTGCATATGCTCATATTGGCGCATGCTCAGAACGCACAAATGAAAAATTCGACATGTATATTTGCATATGCTCATATTGGCGCATGATCAGAACGCACAAATGAAAAATTCGTGCATATTCTCATATTGGCGCATGCTCAGAACGCACAAATGAAAAATTCGTGCATATGCTCATATTGGCGCATGCTCAGAACGCACAAATGAAAAATTCGTGCATATGCTCATATTGGCGCATGCTCAGAACGCACAAATGAAAAATTCGTGCATATGCTCATATTGGCGCATGCTCAGAACGCACAAATGAAAAATTCGTGCATAATTATGCTCATATTGGCGCATGCTCAGAACGCACAAATGAAAAATTCGTGCATATGCTCATATTGGCGCATGCTCAGAACGCACAAATGAAAAATTCGTGCATATGCTCATATTGGCGCATGCTCAGAACGCACAAATGAAAAATTCGTGCATATGCTCATATTGGCGCATGCTCAGAACGCACAAATGAAAATTCGTGCATATGCTCATATTGGCGCATGCTCAGAACGCACAAATGAAAAATTCGTGCATATGCTCATATTGGCGCATGCTCAGAACGCACAAATGAAAAATTCGTGCATATGCTCATATTGGCGCATGCTCAGAACGCACAAATGAAAAATTCGTGCATATGCTCATATTGGCGCATGCTCAGAACGCACAAATGAAAAATTCGTGCATATGCTCATATTGGCGCATGCTCAGAACGCACAAATGAAAAATTCGTGCATATGCTCATATTGGCGCATGCTCAGAACGCACAAATGAAAAATTCGTGCATATGCTCATATTGGCGCATGCTCAGAACGCACAAATGAAAAATTCGTGCATATGCTCATATTGGCGCATGCTCAGAACGCACAAATGAAAAATTCGTGCATATGCTCATATTGGCGCATGCTCAGAACGCACAAATGAAAAATTCGTGCATATGCTCATATTGGCGCATGCTCAGAACGCACAAATGAAAATTCGTGCATATGCTCATATTGGCGCATGCTCAGAACGCACAAATGAAAAATTCGTGCATATGCTCATATTGGCGCATGCTCAGAACGCACAAATGAAAAATTCGTGCATATGCTCATATTGGCGCATGCTCAGAACGCACAAATGAAAAATTCGTGCATATGCTCATATTGGCGCATGCTCAGAACGCACAAATGAAAAATTCGTGCATATGCTCATATTGGCGCATGCTCAGAACGCACAAATGAAAAATTCGTGCATATGCTCATATTGGCGCATGCTCAGAACGCACAAATGAAAAATTCGTGCATATGCTCATATTGGCGCATGCTCAGAACGCACAAATGAAAAATTCGTGCATATGCTCATATTGGCGCATGCTCAGAACGCACAAATGAAAAATTCGTGCATATGCTCATATTGGCGCATGCTCAGAACGCACAAATGAAAAATTTGCATATGCTCATATTGGCGCATGCTCAGAACGCACAAATGAAAAATTCGTGCATATGCTCATATTGGCGCATGCTCAGAACGCACAAATGAAAAATTCGTGCATATGCTCATATTGGCGCATGCTCAGAACGCACAAATGAAAAATTCGTGCATATGCTCATATTGGCGCATGCTCAGAACGCACAAATGAAAATTCGTGCATATGCTCATATTGGCGCATGCTCAGAACGCACAAATGAAAAATTCGTGCATATGCTCATATTGGCGCATGCTCAGAACGCACAAATGAAAAATTCGTGCATATGCTCATATTGGCGCATGCTCAGAACGCACAAATGAAAAATTCGTGCATATGCTCATATTGGCGCATGCTCAGAACGCACAAATGAAAAATTCGTGCATATGCTCATATTGGCGCATGCTCAGAACGCACTATGAAAAATTCGTGCATATGCTCATATTGGCGCATGCTCAGAACGCACAAATGAAAAATTCGTGCATATGCTCATATTGGCGCATGCTCAGAACGCACAAATGAAAAATTCGTGCATATGCTCATATTGGCGCATGCTCAGAACGCACAAATGAAAAATTCGTGCATATGCTCATATTGGCGCATGCTCAGAACGCACAAATGAAAAATTCGTGCATATGCTCATATTGGCGCATGCTCAGAACGCACAAATGAAAAATTCGTGCATATGCTCATATTGGCGCATGCTCAGAACGCACAAATGAAAAATTCGTGCATATGCTCATATTGGCGCATGCTCAGAACGCACAAATGAAA
This sequence comes from Trachythela sp. YZ-2020, assembly GCA_016169945.1. NCBI lineage: Eukaryota > Metazoa > Cnidaria > Anthozoa > Malacalcyonacea > Clavulariidae > Trachythela > Trachythela sp. YZ-2020. Next base: position 40,076 of record JADLSH010000141.1, on the reverse strand, counting down.
AATTCGTGCATATGCTCATATTGGCGCATGCTCAGAACGCACAAATGAAAAATTCGTGCATATGCTCATATTGGCGCATGCTCAGAACGCACAAATGAAAAATTCGTGCATATGCTCATATTGGCGCATGCTCAGAACGCACAAATGAAAAATTCGTGCATATGCTCATATTGGCGCATGCTCAGAACGCACAAATGAAAAATTCGTGCATATGCTCATATTGGCGCATGCTCAGAACGCACAAATGAAAAATTCGTGCATATGCTCATATTGGCGCATGCTCAGAACGCACAAATGAAAAATTCGTGCATATGCTCATATTGGCGCATGCTCAGAACGCACAAATGAAAATTCGTATATTTGCATATGCTCATATTGGCGCATGCTCAGAACGCACAAATGAAAATTCGTGCATATGCTCATATTGGCGCATGCTCAGAACGCACAAATGAAAAATTCGTGCATATGCTCATATTGGCGCATGCTCAGAACGCACAAATGAAAAATTCGTGCATATGCTCATATTGGCGCATGCTCAGAACGCACAAATGAAAAATTCGTGCATATGCTCATATTGGCGCATGCTCAGAACGCACAAATGAAAATTCGTGCATATGCTCATATTGGCGCATGCTCAGAACGCACAAATGAAAAATTCGTGCATATGCTCATATTGGCGCATGCTCAGAACGCACAAATGAAAAATTCGTGCATATGCTCATATTGGCGCATGCTCAGAACGCACAAATGAAAAATTCGTGCATATGCTCATATTGGCGCATGCTCAGAACGCACAAATGAAAAATTCGTGCATATGCTCATATTGGCGCATGCTCAGAACGCACAAATGAAAAATTCGTGCATATGCTCATATTGGCGCATGCTCAGAACGCACAAATGAAAAATTCGTGCATATGCTCATATTGGCGCATGCTCAGAACGCACAAATGAAAAATTCGTGCATATGCTCATATTGGCGCATGCTCAGAACGCACAAATGAAAAATTCGTGCATATGCTCATATTGGCGCATGCTCAGAACGCACAAATGAAAAATTCGTGCATATGCTCATATTGGCGCATGCTCAGAACGCACAAATGAAAAATTCGTGCATATGCTCATATTGGCGCATGCTCAGAACGCACAAATGAAAAATTCGTGCATATGCTCATATTGGCGCATGCTCAGAACGCACAAATGAAAAATTCGTGCATATGCTCATATTGGCGCATGCTCAGAACGCACAAATGAAAAATTCGTGCATATGCTCATATTGGCGCATGCTCAGAACGCACAAATGAAAAATTCGTGCATATGCTCATATTGGCGCATGCTCAGAACGCACAAATGAAAAATTCGTGCATATGCTCATATTGGCGCATGCTCAGAACGCACAAATGAAAAATTCGTGCATATGCTCATATTGGCGCATGCTCAGAACGCACAAATGAAAAATTCGTGCATATGCTCATATTGGCGCATGCTCAGAACGCACAAATGAAAAATTCGTGCATATGCTCATATTGGCGCATGCTCAGAACGCACAAATGAAAAATTCGTGCATATGCTCATATTGGCGCATGCTCAGAACGCACAAATGAAAAATTCGTGCATATGCTCATATTGGCGCATGCTCAGAACGCACAAATGAAAAATTCGTGCATATGCTCATATTGGCGCATGCTCAGAACGCACAAATGAAAAATTCGTGCATATGCTCATATTGGCGCATGCTCAGAACGCACAAATGAAAAATTCGTGCATATGCTCATATTGGCGCATGCTCAGAACGCACAAATGAAAAATTCGTGCATATGCTCATATTGGCGCATGCTCAGAACGCACAAATGAAAAATTCGTGCATATGCTCATATTGGCGCATGCTCAGAACGCACAAATGAAAAATTCGTGCATATGCTCATATTGGCGCATGCTCAGAACGCACAAATGAAAAATTCGTGCATATGCTCATATTGGCGCATGCTCAGAACGCACAAATGAAAAATTCGTGCATATGCTCATATTGGCGCATGCTCAGAACGCACAAATGAAAAATTCGTGCATATGCTCATATTGGCGCATGCTCAGAACGCACAAATGAAAAATTCGTGCATATGCTCATATTGGCGCATGCTCAGAACGCACAAATGAAAAATTCGTGCATATGCTCATATTGGCGCATGCTCAGAACGCACAAATGAAAAATTCGTGCATATGCTCATATTGGCGCATGCTCAGAACGCACAAATGAAAAATTCGTGCATATGCTCATATTGGCGCATGCTCAGAACGCACAAATGAAAAATTCGTGCATATGCTCATATTGGCGCATGCTCAGAACGCACAAATGAAAAATTCGTGCATATGCTCATATTGGCGCATGCTCAGAACGCACAAATGAAAAATTCGTGCATATGCTCATATTGGCGCATGCTCAGAACGCACAAATGAAAAATTCGTGCATATGCTCATATTGGCGCATGCTCAGAACGCACAAATGAAAAATTCGTGCATATGCTCATATTGGCGCATGCTCAGAACGCACAAATGAAAAATTCGTGCATATGCTCATATTGGCGCATGCTCAGAACGCACAAATGAAAAATTCGTGCATATGCTCATATTGGCGCATGCTCAGAACGCACAAATGAAAAATTCGTGCATATGCTCATATTGGCGCATGCTCAGAACGCACAAATGAAAAATTCGTGCATATGCTCATATTGGCGCATGCTCAGAACGCACAAATGAAAAATTCGTGCATATGCTCATATTGGCGCATGCTCAGAACGCACAAATGAAAAATTCGTGCATATGCTCATATTGGCGCATGCTCAGAACGCACAAATGAAAAATTCGTGCATATGCTCATATTGGCGCATGCTCAGAACGCACAAATGAAAAATTCGTGCATATGCTCATATTGGCGCATGCTCAGAACGCACAAATGAAAAATTCGTGCATATGCTCATATTGGCGCATGCTCAGAACGCACAAATGAAAAATTCGTGCATATGCTCATATTGGCGCATGCTCAGAACGCACAAATGAAAAATTCGTGCATATGCTCATATTGGCGCATGCTCAGAACGCACAAATGAAAATTCGTGCATATGCTCATATTGGCGCATGCTCAGAACGCACAAATGAAAAATTCGTGCATATGCTCATATTGGCGCATGCTCAGAACGCACAAATGAAAAATTCGTGCATATGCTCATATTGGCGCATGCTCAGAACGCACAAATGAAAAATTCGTGCATATGCTCATATTGGCGCATGCTCAGAACGCACAAATGAAAAATTCGTGCATATGCTCATATTGGCGCATGCTCAGAACGCACAAATGAAAAATTCGTGCATATGCTCATATTGGCGCATGCTCAGAACGCACAAATGAAAAATTCGTGCATATGCTCATATTGGCGCATGCTCAGAACGCACAAATGAAAAATTCGTGCATATGCTCATATTGGCGCATGCTCAGAACGCACAAATGAAAAATTCGTGCATATGCTCATATTGGCGCATGCTCAGAACGCACAAATGAAAAATTCGTGCATATGCTCATATTGGCGCATGCTCAGAACGCACAAATGAAAAATTCGTGCATATGCTCATATTGGCGCATGCTCAGAACGCACAAATGAAAAATTCGTGCATATGCTCATATTGGCGCATGCTCAGAACGCACAAATGAAAAATTCGTGCATATGCTCATATTGGCGCATGCTCAGAACGCACAAATGAAAAATTCGTGCATATGCTCATATTGGCGCATGCTCAGAACGCACAAATGAAAAATTCGTGCATATGCTCATATTGGCGCATGCTCAGAACGCACAAATGAAAAATTCGTGCATATGCTCATATTGGCGCATGCTCAGAACGGACAAATGAAAAATTCGTGCATATGCTCATATTGGCCATGCTCAGAACGCACAAATGAAAAAAATTCGTGCATATACTCATATTGGCGCATGCTCAGAACGCACAAATGAAAAATTCGTGCATATGCTCATATTGGCGCATGCTCAGAACGCACAAATGAAAAATTCGTGCATATGCTCATATTGGCGCATGCTCAGAACGCACAAATGAAAAATTCGTGCATATGCTCATATTGGCGCATGCTCAGAACGCACAAATGAAAAATTCGTGCATATGCTCATATTGGCGCATGCTCAGAACGCACAAATGAAAAATTCGTGCATATGCTCATATTGGCGCATGCTCAGAACGCACAAATGAAAAATTCGTGCATATGCTCATATTGGCGCATGCTCAGAACGCACAAATGAAAAATTCGTGCATATGCTCATATTGGCGCATGCTCAGAACGCACAAATGAAAAATTCGTGCATATGCTCATATTGGCGCATGCTCAGAACGCACAAATGAAAAATTCGTGCATATGCTCATATTGGCGCATGCTCAGAACGCACAAATGAAAAATTCGTGCATATGCTCATATTGGCGCATGCTCAGAACGCACAAATGAAAAATTCGTGCATATGCTCATATTGGCGCATGCTCAGAACGCACAAATGAAAAATTCGTGCATATGCTCATATTGGCGCATGCTCAGAACGCACAAATGAAAAATTCGTGCATATGCTCATATTGGCGCATGCTCAGAACGCACAAATGAAAAATTCGTGCATATGCTCATATTGGCGCATGCTCAGAACGCACAAATGAAAAATTCGTGCATATGCTCATATTGGCGCATGCTCAGAACGCACAAATGAAAAATTCGTGCATATGCTCATATTGGCGCATGCTCAGAACGCACAAATGAAAAATTCGTGCATATGCTCATATTGGCGCATGCTCAGAACGCACAAATGAAAAATTCGTGCATATGCTCATATTGGCGCATGCTCAGAACGCACAAATGAAAATTCGTGCATATGCTCATATTGGCGCATGCTCAGAACGCACAAATGAAAAATTCGTGCATATGCTCATATTGGCGCATGCTCAGAACGCACAAATGAAAAATTCGTGCATATGCTCATATTGGCGCATGCTCAGAACGCACAAATGAAAAATTCGTGCATATGCTCATATTGGCGCATGCTCAGAACGCACAAATGAAAAATTCGTGCATATGCTCATATTGGCGCATGCTCAGAACGCACAAATGAAAAATTCGTGCATATGCTCATATTGGCGCATGCTCAGAACGCACAAATGAAAAATTCGTGCATATGCTCATATTGGCGCATGCTCAGAACGCACAAATGAAAAATTCGTGCATATGCTCATATTGGCGCATGCTCAGAACGCACAAATGAAAAATTCGTGCATATGCTCATATTGGCGCATGCTCAGAACGCACAAATGAAAAATTCGTGCATATGCTCATATTGGCGCATGCTCAGAACGCACAAATGAAAAATTCGTGCATATGCTCATATTGGCGCATGCTCAGAACGCACAAATGAAAAATTCGTGCATATGCTCATATTGGCGCATGCTCAGAACGCACAAATGAAAAATTCGTGCATATGCTCATATTGGCGCATGCTCAGAACGCACAAATGAAAAATTCGTGCATATGCTCATATTGGCGCATGCTCAGAACGCACAAATGAAAAATTCGTGCATATGCTCATATTGGCGCATGCTCAGAACGCACAAATGAAAAATTCGTGCATATGCTCATATTGGCGCATGCTCAGAACGCACAAATGAAAAATTCGTGCATATGCTCATATTGGCGCATGCTCAGAACGCACAAATGAAAAATTCGTGCATATGCTCATATTGGCGCATGCTCAGAACGCACAAATGAAAAATTCGTGCATATGCTCATATTGGCGCATGCTCAGAACGCACAAATGAAAAATTCGTGCATATGCTCATATTGGCGCATGCTCAGAACGCACAAATGAAAAATTCGTGCATATGCTCATATTGGCGCATGCTCAGAACGCACAAATGAAAAATTCGTGCATATGCTCATATTGGCGCATGCTCAGAACGCACAAATGAAAAATTCGTGCATATGCTCATATTGGCGCATGCTCAGAACGCACAAATGAAAAATTCGTGCATATGCTCATATTGGCGCATGCTCAGAACGCACAAATGAAAAATTCGTGCATATGCTCATATTGGCGCATGCTCAGAACGCACAAATGAAAAATTCGTGCATATGCTCATATTGGCGCATGCTCAGAACGCACAAATGAAAAATTCGTGCATATGCTCATATTGGCGCATGCTCAGAACGCACAAATGAAAAATTCGTGCATATGCTCATATTGGCGCATGCTCAGAACGCACAAATGAAAAATTCGTGCATATGCTCATATTGGCGCATGCTCAGAACGCACAAATGAAAAATTCGTGCATATGCTCATATTGGCGCATGCTCAGAACGCACAAAATGAAAAATTCGTGCATATGCTCATATTGGCGCATGCTCAGAACGCACAAATGAAAAATTCGTGCATATGCTCATATTGGCGCATGCTCAGAACGCACAAATGAAAAATTCGTGCATATGCTCATATTGGCGCATGCTCAGAACGCACAAATGAAAAATTCGTGCATATGCTCATATTGGCGCATGCTCAGAACGCACAAATGAAAAATTCGTGCATATGCTCATATTGGCGCATGCTCAGAACGCACAAATGAAAAATTCGTGCATATGCTCATATTGGCGCATGCTCAGAACGCACAAATGAAAATTCGCATATGCTCATATTGGCGCATGCTCAGAACGCACAAATGAAAAATTCGTGCATATGCTCATATTGGCGCATGCTCAGAACGCACAAATGAAAAATTCGTGCATATGCTCATATTGGCGCATGCTCAGAACGCACAAATGAAAAATTCGTGCATATGCTCATATTGGCGCATGCTCAGAACGCACAAATGAAAAATTCGTGCATATGCTCATATTGGCGCATGCTCAGAACGCACAAATGAAAATTCGTGCATATGCTCATATTGGCGCATGCTCAGAACGCACAAATGAAAAATTCGTGCATATGCTCATATTGGCGCATGCTCAGAACGCACAAATGAAAAATTCGTGCATATGCTCATATTGGCGCATGCTCAGAACGCACAAATGAAAAATTCGTGCATATGCTCATATTGGCGCATGCTCAGAACGCACAAATGAAAAATTCGTGCATATGCTCATATTGGCGCATGCTCAGAACGCACAAATGAAAAATTCGTGCATATGCTCATATTGGCGCATGCTCAGAACGCACAAATGAAAAATTCGTGCATATGCTCATATTGGCGCATGCTCAGAACGCACAAATGAAAAATTCGTGCATATGCTCATATTGGCGCATGCTCAGAACGCACAAATGAAAAATTCGTGCATATGCTCATATTGGCGCATGCTCAGAACGCACAAATGAAAAATTCGTCCATATGCTCATATTGGCGCATGCTCAGAACGCACAAATGAAAAATTCGTACATATGCTCATATTGGCGCATGCTCAGAACGCACAAATGAGAAATTCGTGCATATGCTCATATTGGCGCATGCTCAGAACGCACAAATGAAAAATTCGTGCATATGCTCATATTGGCGCATGCTCAGAACGCACAAATGAAAAATTCGTGCATATGCTCATATTGGCGCATGCTCAGAACGCACAAATGAAAAATTCGTGCATATGCTCATATTGGCGCATGCTCAGAACGCACAAATGAAAAATTCGTGCATATGCTCATATTGGCGCATGCTCAGAACGCACAAATGAAAAATTCGTGCATATGCTCATATTGGCGCATGCTCAGAACGCACAAATGAAAAATTCGTGCATATGCTCATATTGGCGCATGCTCAGAACGCACAAATGAAAAATTCGTGCATATGCTCATATTGGCGCATGCTCAGAACGCACAAATGAAAAATTCGTGCATATGCTCATATTGGCGCATGCTCAGAACGCACAAATGAAAAATTCGTGCATATGCTCATATTGGCGCATGCTCAGAACGCACAAATGAAAAATTCGAAAATGTATATGCTCATATTGGCGTATGCTCAGAACGCACAAATGAAAAATTCGTGCATATGCTCATATTGGCGCATGCTCAGAACGCACAAATGAAAAATTCGTGCATATGCTCATATTGGCGCATGCTCAGAACGCACAAATGAAAAATTCGTGCATATGCTCATATTGGCGCATGCTCAGAACGCACAAATGAAAAATTCGTGCATATGCTCATATTGGCGCATGCTCAGAACGCACAAATGAAAAATTCGTGCATATGCTCATATTGGCGCATGCTCAGAACGCACAAATGAAAAATTCGTGCATATGCTCATATTGGCGCATGCTCAGAACGCACAAATGAAAAATTCGTGCATATGCTCATATTGGCGCATGCTCAGAACGCACAAATGAAAAATTCGTGCATATGCTCATATTGGCGCATGCTCAGAACGCACAAATGAAAAATTCGTGCATATGCTCATATTGGCGCATGCTCAGAACGCACAAATGAAAAATTCGTGCATATGCTCATATTGGCGCATGCTCAGAACGCACAAATGAAAAATTCGTGCATATGCTCATATTGGCGCATGCTCAGAACGCACAAATGAAAAATTCGTGCATATGCTCATATTGGCGCATGCTCAGAACGCACAAATGAAAAATTCGTGCATATGCTCATATTGGCGCATGCTCAGAACGCACAAATGAAAAATTCGTGCATATGCTCATATTGGCGCATGCTCAGAACGCACAAATGAAAAATTCGTGCATATGCTCATATTGGCGCATGCTCAGAACGCACAAATGAAAAATTCGTGCATATGCTCATATTGGCGCATGCTCAGAACGCACAAATGAAAAATTCGTGCATATGCTCATATTGGCGCATGCTCAGAACGCACAAATGAAAAATTCGTGCATATGCTCATATTGGCGCATGCTCAGAACGCACAAATGAAAAATTCGTGCATATGCTCATATTGGCGCATGCTCAGAACGCACAAATGAAAATTCGTGCATATGCTCATATTGGCGCATGCTCAGAACGCACAAATGAAAAATTCGTGCATATGCTCATATTGGCGCATGCTCAGAACGCACAAATGAAAAATTCGTGCATATGCTCATATTGGCGCATGCTCAGAACGCACAAATGAAAAATTCGTGCATATGCTCATATTGGCGCATGCTCAGAACGCACAAATGAAAAATTCGTGCATATGCTCATATTGGCGCATGCTCAGAACGCACAAATGAAAAATTCGTGCATATGCTCATATTGGCGCATGCTCAGAACGCACAAATGAAAATTCGTGCATATGCTCATATTGGCGCATGCTCAGAACGCACAAATGAAAATTCGTGCATATGCTCATATTGGCGCATGCTCAGAACGCACAAATGAAAATTCGTGCATATGCTCATATTGGCGCATGCTCAGAACGCACAAATGAAAAATTCGTGCATATGCTCATATTGGCGCATGCTCAGAACGCACAAATGAAAAATTCGTGCATATGCTCATATTGGCGCATGCTCAGAACGCACAAATGAAAAATTCGTGCATATGCTCATATTGGCGCATGCTCAGAACGCACAAATGAAAAATTCGTGCATATGCTCATATTGGCGCATGCTCAGAACGCACAAATGAAAAATTCGTACATATGCTCATATTGGCGCATGCTCAGAACGCACAAATGAGAAATTCGTGCATATGCTCATATTGGCGCATGCTCAGAATGCACAAATGAAAAATTCGTGCATATGCTCATATTGGCGCATGCTCAGAACGCACAAATGAAAAATTCGTGCATATGCTCATATTGGCGCATGCTCAGAACGCACAAATGAAAAATTCGTGCATATGCTCATATTGGCGCATGCTCAGAACGCACAAATGAAAAATTCGTGCATATGCTCATATTGGCGCATGCTCAGAACGCACAAATGAAAAATTCGTGCATATGCTCATATTGGCGCATGCTCAGAACGCACAAATGAAAAATTCGTGCATATGCTCATATTGGCGCATGCTCAGAACGCACAAATGAAAAATTCGTGCATATGCTCATATTGGCGCATGCTCAGAACGCACAAATGAAAAATTCGTGCATATGCTCATATTGGCGCATGCTCAGAACGCACAAATGAAAAATTCGTGCATATGCTCATATTGGCGCATGCTCAGAACGCACAAATGAAAAATTCGTGCATATGCTCATATTGGCGCATGCTCAGAACGCACAAATGAAAAATTCGTGCATATGCTCATATTGGCGCATGCTCAGAACGCACAAATGAAAAATTCGTGCATATGCTCATATTGGCGCATGCTCAGAACGCACAAATGAAAAATTCGCATATGCTCATATTGGCGCATGCTCAGAACGCACAAATGAAAAATTCGTGCATATGCTCATATTGGCGCATGCTCAGAACGCACAAATGAAAAATTCGTGCATATGCTCATATTGGCGCATGCTCAGAACGCACAAATGAAAAATTCGTGCATATGCTCATATTGGCGCATGCTCAGAACGCACAAATGAAAAATTCGTGCATATGCTCATATTGGCGCATGCTCAGAACGCACAAATGAAAAATTCGTGCATATGCTCATATTGGCGCATGCTCAGAACGCACAAATGAAAAATTCGTGCATATGCTCATATTGGCGCATGCTCAGAACGCACAAATGAAAAATTCGTGCATATGCTCATATTGGCGCATGCTCAGAACGCACAAATGAAAAATTCGTGCATATGCTCATATTGGCGCATGCTCAGAACGCACAAATGAAAAATTCGTGCATATGCTCATATTGGCGCATGCTCAGAACGCACAAATGAAAAATTCGTGCATATGCTCATATTGGCGCATGCTCAGAACCCACAAATTCGTTCATATGCTCATATTGGCGCATGCTCAGAACGCACAAATGAAAAATTCGTGCATATGCTCATATTGGCGCATGCTCAGAACGCACAAATGAAAAATTCGTGCATATGCTCATATTGGCGCATGCTCAGAACGCACAAATGAAAATTCGTGCATATGCTCATATTGGCGCATGCTCAGAACGCACAAATGAAAAATTCGTGCATATGCTCATATTGGCGCATGCTCAGAACGCACAAATGAAAAATTCGTGCATATGCTCATATTGGCGCATGCTCAGAACGCACAAATGAAAAATTCGTGCATATGCTCATATTGGCGCATGCTCAGAACGCACAAATGAAAAATTCGTGCATATGCTCATATTGGCGCATGCTCAGAACGCACAAATGAAAAATTCGTGCATATGCTCATATTGGCGCATGCTCAGAACGCACAAATGAAAAATTCGTGCATATGCTCATATTGGCGCATGCTCAGAACGCACAAATGAAAAATTCGTGCATATGCTCATATTGGCGCATGCTCAGAACGCACAAATGAAAAATTCGTGCATATGCTCATATTGGCGCATGCTCAGAACGCACAAATGAAAAATTCGTGCATATGCTCATATTGGCGCATGCTCAGAACGCACAAATGAAAAATTCGTGCATATGCTCATATTGGCGCATGCTCAGAACGCACAAATGAAAAATTCGTGCATATGCTCATATTGGCGCATGCTCAGAACGCACAAATGAAAAATTCGTGCATATGCTCATATTGGCGCATGCTCAGAACGCACAAATGAAAATTCGTGCATATGTTCATATTGGCGCATGCTCAGAACGCACAAATGAAAAATTCGTGCATATGCTCATATTGGCGCATGCTCAGAACGCACAAATGAAAAATTCGTGCATATGCTCATATTGGCGCATGCTCAGAACGCACAAATGAAAAATTCGTGCATATGCTCATATTGGCGCATGCTCAGAACGCACAAATGAAAAATTCGTGCATATGCTCATATTGGCGCATGCTCAGAACGCACAAATGAAAAATTCGTGCATATGCTCATATTGGCGCATGCTCAGAACGCACAAATGAAAAATTCGTGCATATGCTCATATTGGCGCATGCTCAGAACGCACAAATGAAAAATTCGTGCATATGCTCATATTGGCGCATGCTCAGAACGCACAAATGAAAAATTCGTGCATATGCTCATATTGGCGCATGCTCAGAACGCACAAATGAAAAATTCGTGCATATGCTCATATTGGCGCATGCTCAGAACGCACAAATGAAAAATTCGTGCATATGCTCATATTGGCGCATGCTCAGAACGCACAAATGAAAAATTCGTGCATATGCTCATATTGGCGCATGCTCAGAACGCACAAATGAAAATTCGTGCATATGCTCATATTGGCGCATGCTCAGAACGCACAAATGAAAAATTCGTGCATATGCTCATATTGGCGCATGCTCAGAACGCACAAATGAAAAATTCGTGCATATGCTCATATTGGCGCATGCTCAGAACGCACAAATGAAAAATTCGTGCATATGCTCATATTGGCGCATGCTCAGAACGCACAAATGAAAAATTCGTGCATATGCTCATATTGGCGCATGCTCAGAACGCACAAATGAAAAATTCGTGCATATGCTCATATTGGCGCATGCTCAGAACGCACAAATGAAAAATTCGTCCATATGCTCATATTGGCGCATGCTCAGAACGCACAAATGAAAAATTCGTACATATGCTCATATTGGCGCATGCTCAGAACGCACAAATGAGAAATTCGTGCATATGCTCATATTGGCGCATGCTCAGAACGCACAAATGAAAAATTCGTGCATATGCTCATATTGGCGCATGCTCAGAACGCACAAATGAAAAATTCGTGCATATGCTCATATTGGCGCATGCTCAGAACGCACAAATGAAAAATTCGTGCATATGCTCATATTGGCGCATGCTCAGAACGCACAAATGAAAATTCGTGCATATGCTCATATTGGCGCATGCTCAGAACGCACAAATGAAAAATTCGTGCATATGCTCATATTGGCGCATGCTCAGAACGCACAAATGAAAATTCGTGCATATGCTCATATTGGCGCATGCTCAGAACGCACAAATGAAAAATTCGATATTTGCATATGCTCATATTGGCGCATGCTCAGAACGCACAAATGAAAAATTCGTGCATATGCTCATATTGGCGCATGCTCAGAACGCACAAATGAAAAATTCGTGCATATGCTCATATTGGCGCATGCTCAGAACGCACAAATGAAAAATTCGTGCATATGCTCATATTGGCGCATGCTCAGAACGCACAAATGAAAAATTCGTGCATATGCTCATATTGGCGCATGCTCAGAACGCACAAATGAAAAATTCGTGCATATGCTCATATTGGCGCATGCTCAGAACGCACAAATGAAAAATTCGTGCATATGCTCATATTGGCGCATGCTCAGAACGCACAAATGAAAAATTCGTGCATATGCTCATATTGGCGCATGCTCAGAACGCACAAATGAAAAATTCGTGCATATGCTCATATTGGCGCATGCTCAGAACGCACAAATGAAAAATTCGTGCATATGCTCATATTGGCGCATGCTCAGAACGCACAAATGAAAATTCGTGCATATGCTCATATTGGCGCATGCTCAGAACGCACAAATGAAAAATTCGTGCATATGCTCATATTGGCGCATGCTCAGAACGCACAAATGAAAAATTCGTGCATATGCTCATATTGGCGCATGCTCAGAACGCACAAATGAAAAATTCGTGCATATGCTCATATTGGCGCATGCTCAGAACGCACAAATGAAAAATTCGTGCATATGCTCATATTGGCGCATGCTCAGAACGCACAAATGAAAAATTCGTGCATATGCTCATATTGGCGCATGCTCAGAACGCACAAATGAAAAATTCGTGCATATGCTCATATTGGCGCATGCTCAGAACGCACAAATGAAAAATTCGTGCATATGCTCATATTGGCGCATGCTCAGAACGCACAAATGAAAAATTCGTGCATATGCTCATATTGGCGCATGCTCAGAACGCACAAATGAAAAATTCGTGCATATGCTCATATTGGCGCATGCTCAGAACGCACAAATGAAAAATTCGTGCATATGCTCATATTGGCGCATGCTCAGAACGCACAAATGAAAAATTCGTGCATATGCTCATATTGGCGCATGCTCAGAACGCACAAATGAAAAATTCGTGCATATGCTCATATTGGCGCATGCTCAGAACGCACAAATGAAAAATTTGCATATGCTCATATTGGCGCATGCTCAGAACGCACAAATGAAAAATTCGTGCATATGCTCATATTGGCGCATGCTCAGAACGCACAAATGAAAAATTCGTGCATATGCTCATATTGGCGCATGCTCAGAACGCACAAATGAAAAATTCGTGCATATGCTCATATTGGCGCATGCTCAGAACGCACAAATGAAAAATTCGTGCATATGCTCATATTGGCGCATGCTCAGAACGCACAAATGAAAAATTCGTGCATATGCTCATATTGGCGCATGCTCAGAACGCACAAATGAAAAATTCGTGCATATGCTCATATTGGCGCATGCTCAGAACGCACAAATGAAAAATTCGTGCATATGCTCATATTGGCGCATGCTCAGAACGCACAAATGAAAAATTCGTGCATATGCTCATATTGGCGCATGCTCAGAACGCACAAATGAAAAATTCGTGCATATGCTCATATTGGCGCATGCTCAGAACGCACAAATGAAAAATTCGTGCATATGCTCATATTGGCGCATGCTCAGAACGCACAAATGAAAAATTCGTGCATATGCTCATATTGGCGCATGCTCAGAACGCACAAATGAAAAATTCGTGCATATGCTCATATTGGCGCATGCTCAGAACGCACAAATGAAAAAATTCGTGCATATGCTCATATTGGCGCATGCTCAGAACGCACAAATGAAAAATTCGTGCATATGCTCATATTGGCGCATGCTCAGAACGCACAAATGAAAAATTCGTGCATATGCTCATATTGGCGCATGCTCAGAACGCACAAATGAAAAATTCGTGCATATGCTCATATTGGCGCATGCTCAGAACGCACAAATGAAAAATTCGTGCATATGCTCATATTGGCGCATGCTCAGAACGCACAAATGAAAATTCGTGCATATGCTCATATTGGCGCATGCTCAGAACGCACAAATGAAAAATTCGTGCATATGCTCATATTGGCGCATGCTCAGAACGCACAAATGAAAAATTCGTGCATATGCTCATATTGGCGCATGCTCAGAACGCACAAATGAAAAATTCGTGCATATGCTCATATTGGCGCATGCTCAGAACGCACAAATGAAAAATTCGTGCATATGCTCATATTGGCGCATGCTCAGAACGCACAAATGAAAAATTCGTGCATATGCTCATATTGGCGCATGCTCAGAACGCACAAATGAAAAATTCGTGCATATGCTCATATTGGCGCATGCTCAGAACGCACAAATGAAAAATTCGTGCATATGCTCATATTGGCGCATGCTCAGAACGCACAAATGAAAAATTCGTGCATATGCTCATATTGGCGCATGCTCAGAACGCACAAATGAAAAATTCGTGCATATGCTCATATTGGCGCATGCTCAGAACGCACAAATGAAAAATTCGTGCATATGCTCATATTGGCGCATGCTCAGAACGCACAAATGAAAAATTCGTGCATATGCTCATATTGGCGCATGCTCAGAACGCACAAATGAAAAATTCGTGCATATGCTCATATTGGCGCATGCTCAGAACGCACAAATGAAAAATTCGTGCATATGCTCATATTGGCGCATGCTCAGAACGCACAAATGAAAAATTCGTGCATATGCTCATATTGGCGCATGCTCAGAACGCACAAATGAAAAATTCGTGCATATGCTCATATTGGCGCATGCTCAGAACGCACAAATGAAAAATTCGTGCATATGCTCATATTGGCGCATGCTCAGAACGCACAAATGAAAATTCGTGCATATGCTCATATTGGCGCATGCTCAGAACGCACAAATGAAAAATTCGTGCATATGCTCATATTGGCGCATGCTCAGAACGCACAAATGAAAAATTCGTGCATATGCTCATATTGGCGCATGCTCAGAACGCACAAATGAAAAATTCGTGCATATGCTCATATTGGCGCATGCTCAGAACGCACAAATGAAAAATTCGTGCATATGCTCATATTGGCGCATGCTCAGAACGCACAAATGAAAAATTCGTGCATATGCTCATATTGGCGCATGCTCAGAACGCACAAATGAAAAATTCGTGCATATGCTCATATTGGCGCATGCTCAGAACGCACAAATGAAAAATTCGTGCATATGCTCATATTGGCGCATGCTCAGAACGCACAAATGAAAAATTCGTGCATATGCTCATATTGGCGCATGCTCAGAACGCACAAATGAAAAATTCGTGCATATGCTCATATTGGCGCATGCTCAGAACGCACAAATGAAAAATTCGTGCATATGCTCATATTGGCGCATGCTCAGAACGCACAAATGAAAAATTCGTGCATATGCTCATATTGGCGCATGCTCAGAACGCACAAATGAAAAATTCGTGCATATGCTCATATTGGCGCATGCTCAGAACGCACAAATGAAAAATTCGTGCATATGCTCATATTGGCGCATGCTCAGAACGCACAAATGAAAAATTCGTGCATATGCTCATATTGGCGCATGCTCAGAACGCACAAATGAAAAATTCGTGCATATGCTCATATTGGCGCATGCTCAGAACGCACAAATGAAAAATTCGTGCATATGCTCATATTGGCGCATGCTCAGAACGCACAAATGAAAAATTCGTGCATATGCTCATATTGGCGCATGCTCAGAACGCACAAATGAAAAATTCGTGCATATGCTCATATTGGCGCATGCTCAGAACGCACAAATGAAAAATTCGTGCATATGCTCATATTGGCGCATGCTCAGAACGCACAAATGAAAAATTCGTGCATATGCTCATATTGGCGCATGCTCAGAACGCACAAATGAAAAATTCGTGCATATGCTCATATTGGCGCATGCTCAGAACGCACAAATGAAAAATTCGTGCATATGCTCATATTGGCGCATGCTCAGAACGCACAAATGAAAAATTCGTGCATATGCTCATATTGGCGCATGCTCAGAACGCACAAATGAAAAATTCGTGCATATGCTCATATTGGCGCATGCTCAGAACGCACAAATGAAAAATTCGTGCATATGCTCATATTGGCGCATGCTCAGAACGCACAAATGAAAAATTCGTGCATATGCTCATATTGGCGCATGCTCAGAACGCACAAATGAAAAATTCGTGCATATGCTCATATTGGCGCATGCTCAGAACGCACAAATGAAAAATTCGTCCATATGCTCATATTGGCGCATGCTCAGAACGCACAAATGAAAAATTCGTACATATGCTCATATTGGCGCATGCTCAGAACGCACAAATGAAAATTCGTGCATATGCTCATATTGGCGCATGCTCAGAACGCACAAATGAAAATCCGCGCATATGCTCATATTGGCGCATGCTCAGAACGCACAAATGAAAAATTCGACATGGAGCTCCCTATATTTGCATATGCTCATATTGGCGCATGCTCAGAACGCACAAATGAAAAATTCGTGCATATGCTCATATTGGCGCATGCTCAGAACGCACAAATGAAAAATTCGCATATGCTCATATTGGCGCATGCTCAGAACGCACAAATGAAAAATTCGTGCATATGCTCATATTGGCGCATGCTCAGAACGCACAAATGAAAAATTCGTGCATATGCTCATATTGGCGCATGCTCAGAACGCACAAATGAAAAATTCGTGCATATGCTCATATTGGCGCATGCTCAGAACGCACAAATGAAAAATTCGTGCATATGCTCATATTGGCGCATGCTCAGAACGCACAAATGAAAAATTCGTGCATATGCTCATATTGGCGCATGCTCAGAACGCACAAATGAAAATTCGTGCATATGCTCATATTGGCGCATGCTCAGAACGCACAAATGAAAAATTCGTGCATATGCTCATATTGGCGCATGCTCAGAACGCACAAATGAAAAATTCGTGCATATGCTCATATTGGCGCATGCTCAGAACGCACAAATGAGAAATTCGTGCATATGCTCATATTGGCGCATGCTCAGAACGCACAAATGAAAAATTCGTGCATATGCTCATATTGGCGCATGCTCAGAACGCACAAATGAAAAATTCGTGCATATGCTCATATTGGCGCATGCTCAGAACGCACAAATGAAAAATTCGTGCATATGCTCATATTGGCGCATGCTCAGAACGCACAAATGAAAAATTCGTGCATATGCTCATATTGGCGCATGCTCAGAACGCACAAATGAAAAATTCGTGCATATGCTCATATTGGCGCATGCTCAGAACGCACAAATGAAAAATTCGTGCATATGCTCATATTGGCGCATGCTCAGAACGCACAAATGAAAAATTCGTGCATATGCTCATATTGGCGCATGCTCAGAACGCACAAATGAAAAATTCGTGCATATGCTCATATTGGCGCATGCTCAGAACGCACAAATGAAAAATTCGTGCATATGCTCATATTGGCGCATGCTCAGAACGCACAAATGAAAAATTCGTGCATATGCTCATATTGGCGCATGCTCAGAACGCACAAATGAAAAATTCGTGCATATGCTCATATTGGCGCATGCTCAGAACGCACAAATGAAAAATTCGTGCATATGCTCATATTGGCGCATGCTCAGAACGCACAAATGAAAAATTCGTGCATATGCTCATATTGGCGCATGCTCAGAACGCACAAATGAAAAATTCGTGCATATGCTCATATTGGCGCATGCTCAGAACGCACAAATGAAAAATTCGTGCATATGCTCATATTGGCGCATGCTCAGAACGCACAAATGAAAAATTCGTGCATATGCTCATATTGGCGCATGCTCAGAACGCACAAATGAAAAATTCGTGCATATGCTCATATTGGCGCATGCTCAGAACGCACAAATGAAAAATTCGTGCATATGCTCATATTGGCGCATGCTCAGAACGCACAAATGAAAATTCGTGCATATGCTCATATTGGCGCATGCTCAGAACGCACAAATGAAAAATTCGTGCATATGCTCATATTGGCGCATGCTCAGAACGCACAAATGAAAAATTCGTGCATATGCTCATATTGGCGCATGCTCAGAACGCACAAATGAAAAATTCGTGCATATGCTCATATTGGCGCATGCTCAGAACGCACAAATGAAAAATTCGTGCATATGCTCATATTGGCGCATGCTCAGAACGCACAAATGAAAAATTCGTGCATATGCTCATATTGGCGCATGCTCAGAACGCACAAATGAAAAATTCGTGCATATGCTCATATTGGCGCATGCTCAGAACGCACAAATGAAAAATTCGTGCATATGCTCATATTGGCGCATGCTCAGAACGCACAAATGAAAAATTCGTGCATATGCTCATATTGGCGCATGCTCAGAACGCACAAATGAAAAATTCGTGCATATGCTCATATTGGCGCATGCTCAGAACGCACAAATGAAAAATTCGTGCATATGCTCATATTGGCGCATGCTCAGAACGCACAAATGAAAAATTCGTGCATATGCTCATATTGGCGCATGCTCAGAACGCACAAATGAAAAATTCGTGCATATGCTCATATTGGCGCATGCTCAGAACGCACAAATGAAAAATTCGTGCATATGCTCATATTGGCGCATGCTCAGAACGCACAAATGAAAAATTCGTGCATATGCTCATATTGGCGCATGCTCAGAACGCACAAATGAAAAATTCGTGCATATGCTCATATTGGCGCATGCTCAGAACGCACAAATGAAAAATTCGTGCATATGCTCATATTGGCGCATGCTCAGAACGCACAAATGAAAAATTCGTGCATATGCTCATATTGGCGCATGCTCAGAACGCACAAATGAAAAATTGTAGTAGTGAACTTTATTTAGTCACGGTGGACTCATCAGGATTTTACACACTTATGATAAAGTAACAAAGGAAATTAGCTATATGATAAATTATACTATACATATTTACAAAACTACCTGTTTTTCATGAGTGCCGTGCATTAAATTGATTAAAATTAGATAAAATATTTAAAAATTATTGAATAAAGTTGCTACAGTCAGACTTAAATTTATGTAAAGTACTAGCCTGTCTTAACTCAGTAGGAAGAGAATTCCACAGTACTGCACCGCTATAACTAAAGCTATTTTTCAAGTAATTAGTACGCGGTAGTGGCAAAGCTAGTTTGTTACTGGTGTCTCTCAATGCATAATTTGTGATACTATTGCGATCAACAAACATATTAGAAAGATAATCTGGAGCAAGACCATTCAAGGATTTATACACCATGATAGCCTTGGAAAGCCTACGCTGAGATACAAGATTTTTCCATCCAAGACTTTCGAAAAGATAATCGGCATTTGTATCATAACTAGAAGATGTTAATACCCTGGCAGCACGATTTTGTAATTTTTGCAATTTGTTAACTAGATAACTACTGCAACTGTCCCAGACAGCAGAGCAGTAGTCGAAATATGGTTGAACTAAGCACTTGTAAATAAGTTGCATTGTGGTAAAAGGAACATAAGGTCTAATGCGTTTTAGTGCACCAATACCGGAAGCAACTTTTTACTCAGTTTCTCAATATGAACATTCCAGGATAAGTTCTCATCAATGTGTACGCCGAGTGATTTTGTATGAGAGACTTGTTTAACTGGAACGTTATTTATTACTAATAAAGGAGTAGATTGAAAAGTATTTATTCTTTGGCGAGAGCCAATTAGCATAAATTCAGTTTTAGTCTGGTTTAAAGTAAGTTTGTTTGCTGATAACCATTCACTGACACTAGCAAGATCCTCGTTAAGATTATGATTAATTTCATGTATGTTATTACTTGCATATGTCAAATTAGTGTCATCAGCAAACATTCGTGCCCGAGAGTGTATTAGACAATTAGGAAGATCATTAATATAGATTAAAAATAAAAGCGGGCCTAATATAGTTCCCTGAGGAACCCCACATTGTAGTAATCGATTCGAGGAGAAATGACCGTTAACAAAACACTTTTGATTACGTTCATTTAGATACGATCTTAACCAGTTACCCGCAGTTCCCTTGATTCCATATGCATTAAGTTTGCATATTCTCATATTGGTGCATGCTCAGAACGCACAAATGAAAAATTCGTGCATATGCTCATATTGGCGCATGCTCAGAACGCACAAATGAAAAATTCGTGCATATGCTCATATTAGCGCATGCTCAGAACGCACAAATGAAAAATTCGTGCATATGCTCATATTGGCGCATGCTCAGAACGCACAAATGAAAAATTCGTGCATATGCTCATATTGGCGCATGCTCAGAACGCACAAATGAAAAATTCGACATGGAGCTCCCCTATATTTGCATATGCTCATATTGGCGCATGCTCAGAACGCACAAATGAAAAATTCGTGCATATGCTCATATTGGCGCATGCTCAGAACGCACAAATGAAAAATTCGTGCATATGCTCATATTGGCGCATGCTCAGAACGCAAATGAAAAATTCGTGCATATGCTCATATTGGCGCATGCTCAGAACGCACAAATGAAAAATTTTTACATGGAGCTCCCTATATTGGCGCATGCTCAGAACGCACAAAAAGTACTCGTGCATATTCTCATATTGGCGCATGCTCAGAACGCACAAATGAAAAATTCGTCCATATGCTCATATTGGCGCATGCCCAGAACGCACAAATGAAAAATTCGTACATATGCCCATATTGGCGCACGCTCAGAACGCACAAACGAGAAATTCGTGCATATGCTCTTATTGGCGCATGCTCAGAATGCACAAATGAAAAATTCGTTCATATGCTCATATTGGCGCATGCTCAGAACGCACAAATGAAAAATTCGACATGGAGATCCCCTATATTTGCATATGCTCATATTGGCGCTTGCTCAGAACGCACAAATGAAAAATTCATGCATATGCTCATATTGGCGCAAGCTCAGAACGCACAAATGAAAAATTCGTGCATATGCTCATATTGTCGCATGCTCAGAACGCACAAATGAAAAATTCATGCATATGCTCATATTGGCGCATGCTCAGAACGCACAAATGAAAATTTCGTGCATATGCTCATATTGGCGCATGCTCAGAACGCACAAATGAGAAATTCGTGCATATGCTCATATTGGCGCATGCTCAGAACGCACAAATGAAAAATTCGTGCATATGCTCATATTGGCGCATGCTCAGAACGCACAAATGAAAAATTCGTGCATATGCTCATATTGGCGCATGCTCAGGTAGGTAGGTAGGTAGGTAAAACTTTATTTTACTACGCTAACCCCAACAGCAAAAGCTGATTTCCAAGGGGGGCGTAGCATTAAATTTACATTAAAAATTTAGAAAAGTTAAACATACAAATACAATTACTTACATGCAGTTATTACAATTACATACATAATCAAATAGATAATAGTACATACAGTACATACATACATACATAATAGTAAATATTAATAGATTAAATAGTCAAGGTAAATATGGGTTTAAAAACTCTAATTAGTAGCCAGGTGTCATACGTTTTTATTGAATATAGCTAGTGATTCTTTTCCTCTTAATTCATTTGGGAGACTATTCCACAATTTAGCCCTCTATAGCTAAGACTTTTTAAGATATTCAGTCTTAGGCTTGGGCAAATGGAGTTAGTGGAAGAGCCCCGCAAATTATAATACTGGGAGGAAGACGTCTTTTGAAAAATATCAGTAAGTCGTAAGGGCGCTAGATCATGAGTAATTTTATACATAAGACTTGCCACAAACTGGGTTCTGCGTTCGCTCAGAGGCTTCTAATTCATTTAGAGCAAGTTCAGATTGACCATGTTCATTTTTAGGACCCATGATAGCTCTAGCAGCCCTATTTTGTAATTTCTGGAGACGATCAGAAAGCGTGGTGCAAATTCAATGGTATCGACAAAACTTCGCAACAATAATCAAGGTGAGGCAAAACAAGGCATTATAGGCACAAATTAATGTATTACGGTCTAAACATGATTTTAACTCAGTCTTCTGATTGCCCCAATTCCGGATGAAACTTTTTTGGCAATTTTATCAATATGCTTTTCCCATGATAGAAATTCATCAATATAGACTCCAAGTGCCTCTTGTTTCTTCTTACCCTTTTAATTGGTATGTCATCAACAAATACGCTTTGGGGTAGCCAATATATTATTAATAATATGCCGTGATCCAATTAGTATGTACTCAGTTTTAACAGAGATTTAAAGATAGTTTATTTGCAATAACAGAGCGCACTGATTAACGTTTGAAAGATCGTGATTGATGGCAATCTTCTACATCATGAAGAGATTTACCAAGATACAAAGTTAACGTTGTATCGTCGGCAAACATTCTTGATGACGAGTGTTCAAGACTTGTAGGCAGATCGTTTATATAAATTAGAAACAGGAGTGGCTCAAGAATTGAACTTTGGGGATCCCACAAGTAACTAGATTTTTCTCAGACAATACGCCGTTCACAGCAGTACACATTTGAAATCTGTTTTCTAAGTATGATCCTAAAAGATTTAGGTGCAGGTTTTTTGTAGACCATAAAGGTTTAAGTTTCTTAATCAATATATTATGATTTATAGTATCAAATGCTTTCTGCAAGTCAAGAAATACTGCAATATTGAATTGACTACGGTCCATATTAATGAACCATTCGTTAGTACTGTCCAAAAAGGGCAGAAGCTGTAGAATGGAACTGCCTAAAAACCAAATTGATTTTGAGACAACAAATTATTAACAGCAAGATAATCATATAGTTGACTATATAGAACTTTTTCAAAACTTTACTACTATAGGCAGAATGGAAATTGGGCGATAGTTATTCAACATGTTTCTGAGAGGCCATTTTTGTGTAAAGGATAACTCGCCAATTTCCACTCTGAAGGAACAGTTTCACTATATGATTGCCGTATTAAAAATGCTTGTCAGTGAATTTGCAATTATTGGCGCGGACAAATGAAAAATTTCGCGCATATGCTCATATTGGCGCATGCTCAGAACGCACAAATGAAAAATTCGTGCATATGCTCATATTGGCGCATGCTCAGAACGCACAAATGAAAAATTCGTGCATATGCTCATATTGGCGCATGCTCAGAACGCACAAATGAAAAATTCGTGCATATGCTCATATTGGCGCATGCTCAGAACGCACAAATGAAAATTCGTGCATATGCTCATATTGGCGCATGCTCAGAACGCACAAATGAAAAATTCGTGCATATGCTCATATTGGCGCATGCTCAGAACGCACAAATGAAAAATTCGTGCATATGCTCATATTGGCGCATGCTCAGAACGCAGAAATTAAAAATTCGTGCATATGCTCATATTGGCGCATGCTCAGAACGCACAAATGAAAAATTCGTCCACATGCTCATATTTAACGCATGCTCAGAACGCACAAACGAAAAATTCGTGCATATGCTCATATTGGCGCATGCTCAGAACGCACAAATGAAAAATTCGTGCATATGCTCATATTGGCGCATGCTCAGAACGCACAAATGAAAAATTCGTGCATATGCTCATATTGGCGCATGCTCAGAACGCACAAATGAAAAATTCGTGCATATGCTCATATTGGCGCATGCTCAGAACGCACAAATTAAAAAATTCGTGCATATGCTCATATTGGCGCATGCTCAGAACGCACAAATGAAAAATTCGTGCATATGCTCATATTGGCGCATGCTCAGAACGCACAAATGAAAAATTCGTGCATATGCTCATATTGGCGCATGCTCAGAACGCACAAATGAAAAATTCGACATGGAGCTCCCCTATATTTGCATATGCTCATATTGTCGCATGATCAGAACGCACAAATGAAAAATTCGTGCATATGCTCATATTGGCGCATGCTCAGAACGCACAAATGAAACATTCGTGCATATGCTCATATTGGCGCATGCTCAGAACGCAGAAATTAAAAATTCGTGCATATGCTCATATTGGCGCATGCTCAGAACGCACAAATGAAAAATTCGTGCATATGCTCATATTGGCGCATGCTCAGAACGCACAAATGAAAAATTCGTGCATATGCTCATATTGGCGCATGCTCAGAACGCACAAATGAAAAATTCGACATGGAGCTCCTATATTTGCATATGCTCATATTGGCGCATGATCAGAACGCACAAATGAAAAATTCGTGCATATGCTCATATTGGCGCATGCTCAGAACGCACAAATGAAAAATTCGTCCATATGCTCATATTGGCGCATGCTCAGAACGCACAAATGAAAAATTCGTGCATATGCTCATATTGGCGCATGCTCAGAACGCACAAATGAAAAATTCGTGCATATGCTCATATTGGCGCATGCTCAGAACGCACAAATGAAAAATTCGTGCATATGCTCATATTGGCGCATGCTCAGAACGCACAAATGAAAAATTCGTGCATATGCTCATATTGGCGCATGCTCAGAACGCACAAATGAAAAATTCGTGCATATGCTCATATTGGCGCATGCTCAGAACGCACAAATTAAAAATTCGTGCATATGCTCATATTGGCGCATGCTCAGAACGCACAAATGAAAAATTCGTGCATATGCTCATATTGGCGCATGCTCAGAACGCACAAATGAAAAATTCGTGCATATGCTCATATTG
This sequence comes from Trachythela sp. YZ-2020, assembly GCA_016169945.1. Taxonomy (NCBI): domain Eukaryota; kingdom Metazoa; phylum Cnidaria; class Anthozoa; order Malacalcyonacea; family Clavulariidae; genus Trachythela; species Trachythela sp. YZ-2020. The sequence goes on along the minus strand of JADLSH010000141.1, from coordinate 14,350 downwards.
GCGCATGCTCAGAACGCACAAATGAAAAATTCGTCCATATGCTCATATTGGCGCATGCTCAGAACGCACAAATGAAAAATTCGTGCATATGCTCATATTGGCGCATGCTCAGAACGCACAAATGAAAAATTCGTGCATATGCTCATATTGGCGCATGCTCAGAACGCACAAATGAAAAATTCGTGCATATGCTCATATTGGCGCATGCTCAGAACGCACAAATGAAAAATTCGTGCATATGCTCATATTGGCGCATGCTCAGAACGCACAAATTAAAAAATTCGTGCATATGCTCATATTGGCGCATGCTCAGAACGCACAAATGAAAAATTCGTGCATATGCTCATATTGGCGCATGCTCAGAACGCACAAATGAAAAATTCGTGCATATGCTCATATTGGCGCATGCTCAGAACGCACAAATGAAAAATTCGTGCATATGCTCATATTGGCGCATGCTCAGAACGCAGAAATTAAAAATTCGTGCATATGCTCATATTGGCGCATGCTCAGAACGCACAAATGAAAAATTCGTGCATATGCTCATATTGGCGCATGCTCAGAACGCACAAATGAAAAATTCGTGCATATGCTCATATTGGCGCATGCTCAGAACGCACAAATGAAAAATTCGTATATTTGCATATGCTCATATTGGCGCATGCTCAGAACGCACAAATGAAAAATTCGTGCATATGCTCATATTGGCGCATGCTCAGAACGCACAAATGAAAAAATTCGTGCATATGCTCATATTGGCGCATGCTCAGAACGCACAAATGAAAAATTCGTGCATATGCTCATATTGGCGCATGCTCAGAACGCACAAATGAAAAATTCGTGCATATGCTCATATTGGCGCATGCTCAGAACGCACAAATGAAAATTCGTGCATATGCTCATATTGGCGCATGCTCAGAACGCACAAATGAAAAATTCGTGCATATGCTCATATTGGCGCATGCTCAGAACGCACAAATGAAAAATTCGTGCATATGCTCATATTGGCGCATGCTCAGAACGCACAAATGAAAAATTCGACATTTGCATATGCTCATATTGGCGCATGCTCAGAACGCACAAATGAAAAATTCGTGCATATGCTCATATTGGCGCATGCTCAGAACGCACAAATGAAAAATTCGTGCATATGCTCATATTGGCGCATGCTCAGAACGCACAAATGAAAAATTCTTGCATATGCTCATATTGGCGCATGCTCAGAACGCACAAATGAGAAATTCGTGCATATGCTCATATTGGCGCATGCTCAGAACGCACAAATGAAAAATTCGTGCATATGCTCATATTGGCGCATGCTCAGAACGCACAAATGAAAAATTCGTGCATATGCTCATATTGGCGCATGCTCAGAACGCACAAATGAAAAATTCGTGCATATGCTCATATTGGCGCATGCTCAGAACGCACAAATGAAAAATTCGTGCATATGCTCATATTGGCGCATGCTCAGAACGCACAAATGAAAAATTCGTGCATATGCTCATATTGGCGCATGCTCAGAACGCACAAATGAAAAATTCGTGCATATGCTCATATTGGCGCATGCTCAGAACGCACAAATGAAAAATTCGTGCATATGCTCATATTGGCGCATGCTCAGAACGCACAAATGAAAAATTCGTGCATATGCTCATATTGGCGCATGCTCAGAACGCACAAATGAAAAATTCGTGCATATGCTCATATTGGCGCATGCTCAGAACGCACAAATGAAAAATTCGTGCATATGCTCATATTGGCGCATGCTCAGAACGCACAAATGAAAAATTCGTGCATATGCTCATATTGGCGCATGCTCAGAACGCACAAATGAAAAATTCGTGCATATGCTCATATTGGCGCATGCTCAGAACGCACAAATGAAAAATTCGTGCATATGCTCATATTGGCGCATGCTCAGAACGCACAAATGAAAAATTCGTGCATATGCTCATATTGGCGCATGCTCAGAACGCACAAATGAAAAATTCGTGCATATGCTCATATTGGCGCATGCTCAGAACGCACAAATGAAAAATTCGTGCATATGCTCATATTGGCGCATGCTCAGAACGCACAAATGAAAAATTCGTGCATATGCTCATATTGGCGCATGCTCAGAACGCACAAATGAAAAATTCGTGCATATGCTCATATTGGCGCATGCTCAGAACGCACAAATGAAAAATTCGTGCATATGCTCATATTGGCGCATGCTCAGAACGCACAAATGAAAAATTCGTGCATATGCTCATATTGGCGCATGCTCAGAACGCACAAATGAAAAATTCGTGCATATGCTCATATTGGCGCATGCTCAGAACGCACAAATGAAAAATTCGTGCATATGCTCATATTGGCGCATGCTCAGAACGCACAAATGAAAAATTCGTGCATATGCTCATATTGGCGCATGCTCAGAACGCACAAATGAAAAATTCGTGCATATGCTCATATTGGCGCATGCTCAGAACGCACAAATGAAAAATTCGTGCATATGCTCATATTGGCGCATGCTCAGAACGCACAAATGAAAAATTCGTGCATATGCTCATATTGGCGCATGCTCAGAACGCACAAATGAAAATTCGTGCATATGCTCATATTGGCGCATGCTCAGAACGCACAAATGAAAAATTCGTGCATATGCTCATATTGGCGCATGCTCAGAACGCACAAATGAAAAATTCGTGCATATGCTCATATTGGCGCATGCTCAGAACGCACAAATGAAAAATTCGTGCATATGCTCATATTGGCGCATGCTCAGAACGCACAAATGAAAAATTCGTGCATATGCTCATATTGGCGCATGCTCAGAACGCACAAATGAAAATTCGTGCATATGCTCATATTGGCGCATGCTCAGAACGCACAAATGAAAAATTCGTGCATATGCTCATATTGGCGCATGCTCAGAACGCACAAATGAAAAATTCGTGCATATGCTCATATTGGCGCATGCTCAGAACGCACAAATGAAAAATTCGTGCATATGCTCATATTGGCGCATGCTCAGAACGCACAAATGAAAAATTCGTGCATATGCTCATATTGGCGCATGCTCAGAACGCACAAATGAAAAATTCGTGCATATGCTCATATTGGCGCATGCTCAGAACGCACAAATGAAAAATTCGTGCATATGCTCATATTGGCGCATGCTCAGAACGCACAAATGAAAAATTCGTGCATATGCTCATATTGGCGCATGCTCAGAACGCACAAATGAAAAATTCGTGCATATGCTCATATTGGCGCATGCTCAGAACGCACAAATGAAAAATTCGTGCATATGCTCATATTGGCGCATGCTCAGAACGCACAAATGAAAAATTCGTGCATATGCTCATATTGGCGCATGCTCAGAACGCACAAATGAAAAATTCGTGCATATGCTCATATTGGCGCATGCTCAGAACGCACAAATGAAAAATTCGTGCATATGCTCATATTGGCGCATGCTCAGAACGCACAAATGAAAAATTCGTGCATATGCTCATATTGGCGCATGCTCAGAACGCACAAATGAAAAATTCGTGCATATGCTCATATTGGCGCATGCTCAGAACGCACAAATGAAAAATTCGTGCATATGCTCATATTGGCGCATGCTCAGAACGCACAAATGAAAAATTCGTGCATATGCTCATATTGGCGCATGCTCAGAACGCACAAATTCGTTCATATGCTCATATTGGCGCATGCTCAGAACGCACAAATGAAAAATTCGTGCATATGCTCATATTGGCGCATGCTCAGAACGCACAAATGAAAAATTCGTGCATATGCTCATATTGGCGCATGCTCAGAACGCACAAATGAAAAATTCGTGCATATGCTCATATTGGCGCATGCTCAGAACGCACAAATGAAAAATTCGTGCATATGCTCATATTGGCGCATGCTCAGAACGCACAAATGAAAAATTCGTGCATATGCTCATATTGGCGCATGCTCAGAACGCACAAATGAAAAATTCGTGCATATGCTCATATTGGCGCATGCTCAGAACGCACAAATGAAAAAATTCGTGCATATGCTCATATTGGCGCATGCTCAGAACGCACAAATGAAAAATTCGTGCATATGCTCATATTGGCGCATGCTCAGAACGCACAAATGAAAAATTCGTGCATATGCTCATATTGGCGCATGCTCAGAACGCACAAATGAAAAATTCGTGCATATGCTCATATTGGCGCATGCTCAGAACGCACAAATGAAAAATTCGTGCATATGCTCATATTGGCGCATGCTCAGAACGCACAAATGAAAAATTCGTGCATATGCTCATATTGGCGCATGCTCAGAACGCACAAATGAAAAATTCGTGCATATGCTCATATTGGCGCATGCTCAGAACGCACAAATGAAAAATTCGTGCATATGCTCATATTGGCGCATGCTCAGAACGCACAAATGAAAAATTCGTGCATATGCTCATATTGGCGCATGCTCAGAACGCACAAATGAAAAATTCGTGCATATGCTCATATTGGCGCATGCTCAGAACGCACAAATGAAAAATTCGTGCATATGCTCATATTGGCGCATGCTCAGAACGCACAAATGAAAAATTCGTGCATATGCTCATATTGGCGCATGCTCAGAACGCACAAATGAAAATTCGTGCATATGCTCATATTGGCGCATGCTCAGAACGCACAAATGAAACATTCGTGCATATGCTCATATTGGCGCATGCTCAGAACGCAGAAATTAAAAAATTCGTGCATATGCTCATATTGGCGCATGCTCAGAACGCACAAATGAAAAATTCGTGCATATGCTCATATTGGCGCATGCTCAGAACGCACAAATGAAAAATTCGTGCATATGCTCATATTGGCGCATGCTCAGAACGCACAAATGAAAAATTCGTGCATATGCTCATATTGGCGCATGCTCAGAACGCACAAATGAAAAATTCGTGCATATGCTCATATTGGCGCATGCTCAGAACGCAGAAATGAAAAATTCGTGCATATGCTCATATTGGCGCATGCTCAGAACGCACAAATGAAAAATTCGTGCATATGCTCATATTGGCGCATGCTCAGAACGCACAAATGAAAAATTCGTGCATATGCTCATATTGGCGCATGCTCAGAACGCACAAATGAAAAATTCGTGCATATGCTCATATTGGCGCATGCTCAGAACGCACAAATGAAAAATTCGTGCATATGCTCATATTGTCGCATGATCAGAACGCACAAATTAAAAATTCGTGCATATTCTCATATTGGCGCATGCTCAGAACGCACAAATGAAAAATTCGTCCATATGCTCATATTGGCGCATGCTCAGAACGCACAAATGAAAAATTCTTACATATGCCCATATTGGCGCATGCTCAGAACGCACAAATGAGAAATTCGTGCATATGCTCATATTGGCGCATGCTCAGAATGCACAAATGAAAAATTCGTGCATAATTATGCTCATATTGGCGCATGCTCAGAACGCACAAATGAAAAATTCGTGCATATGCTCATATTGGCGCATGCTCAGAACTCACAAATGAAAAATTCGTGCATATGCTCATATTGGCGCATGCTCAGAACGCACAAATGAAAAATTCGTGCATATGCTCATATTAGCGCATGCTCAGAACGCACAAATGAAACATTCGTGCATATGCTCATATTGGCGCATGCTCAGAACGCAGAAATTAAAAATTCGTGCATATGCTCATATTGGCGCATGCTCAGAACGCACAAATGAAAAATTCGTGCATATGCTCATATTGGCGCATGCTCAGAACGCACAAATGAAAAATTCGTGCATATGCTCATATTGGCGCATGCTCAGAACGCACAAATGAAAATTCGACATGGAGCTCCCCTATATTTGCATATGCTCATATTGTCGCATGATCAGAACGCACAAATGAAAAATTCGTGCATATTCTCATATTGGCGCATGCTCAGAACGCAGAAATTAAAAATTCGTGCATATGCTCATATTGGCGCATGCTCAGAACGCACAAATGAAAAATTCGTGCATATGCTCATATTGGCGCATGCTCAGAACGCACAAATGAAAAATTCGTGCAGATGCTCATATTGGCGCATGCTCAGAACGCACAAATGAAAAAATTCGTGCATATGCTCATATTGGCGCATGCTCAGAACGTACAAATGAAAAATTCGACATGGAACTCCCCTATATTTGCATATGCTCATATTGTCGCATGATCAGTAGGCATAGTTTCCCGGATTGTGCTTCAAGGCAACTTTTGGGCAACTTTTTGCGTTTGGAGCAACTTTATTTACGAATAGCAACTTTTTTCCATTACGAACATATTTTAGCATCTTTTAGGAAATTTACAGGTTAACTGCATAGATAAACGTATAATTGGCAGTAATTTACAATTATTTGATTAAAAATTATTATATTTTTCTTATTTCTCTGATGTTTATTGTTTATTTTCAATCATTTTAATATCACTTAAATCAGGCAATCAACACTTTCATTCATAAAGGTTTCATTTGGTATTAATTTGGGGTCTGTGCTGTGTTTTGGCACAAAACAAAATGGCATCTAAAAATCATTGATCAACAGTTAATTTGGTATGCATGGCTGAGATACAAGACGTTTCAGACCGAGACGAATATTCTGAGTCAGATTCATCAGAAAACGAAGCTGTACAAGAAGCTGAAGATCCAAATGATCCAATTTCGAAAGCAACGAATTCCGGCGCAAGTTCGTGCTCCAGCGAAAGCTGCATTGCACGGAAGCGAAAACTTCCTGCCAATGAAGGGAAGTATAAGCAAAGGAAGTAAAACGTCTGTCAAAACAAGTGCCTGGGATCGGTTGAAGGAGTTTCCCAACCACCGTTTTGCTGTGATCGACCGGAAATTGTGTGTAACGCTTGCAGCGAAGTTCTCTCCGTGAAGAAAAGTTCAATCACAAAACATATAACATCAAAGAAGCACAAAAAGGGCCTGTCAGAAGATGCCAAGACCAAATCCGAAAGCCAGACAATAATGGCGTGTCTACAGAGGAGAGAGAGGAGAGATAATGCAACTGATCAAGTTTGCCCACAGATATGCGACTGTTCCGCTTTGAAGTGGTCGAGTCCTGTCTCAATGCTGGAATACCACTGGCGAAAGTAGATACAATTCGACCGTTACTCGAGAAGCATGGTCACCGGTTGACCAGCAGCTGCCACTTGAAAGAGCTTATTCCAGCGGTCCTGGAAAAAGAAAAGGACAAGCTGAAGGAAGAACTCAAAGATGTGAAACAGGCGTCTGTAATCTTTTGATGGAACAGCCAGATTAGGTGAAGCTCTGTTATCATAATCCGCTATGTTCAAGAAAAAACTTTACACCCACTCAACGCCTCATAGGCTTCGGAAATTCTCGCAAAGGCAATTGAGGCCCAGAATTGGCTCCAGAGACTAATGTCTTGCCTTGCTGTGTGACTCAGCATAAGTTAGGTCCGATGTAATTATTGGAGCAATGAGAGATGGCGCATCTGTTAATGGGGCAAGCCTTGAGACAGCTAATGTTTTTCTATCGAAAAACTTTTCGATGTTGTTTGCTTCACATACTCATATTGACAATGTCGGCAGCCATTTTCAATTTCGGTATCGTTGACCTGATTTGCTCGCATTGGATAGGCATGTTTTCCAATAGCTACAATGCACGCCTTCTTTGGAAAGAGAGAACGGTGAAGTCCATTCGCACGTTCAGCGAGACGCGTTGGTGGAGCAAATGGAAGTGCTTAACCAAGTGGTTACCTATTTTGTTTCTGCTGGAGCCATTTCTTCGCGAGAATGAAGAAATCTGTCCTGCTAATCGCGGACATCTGCTGGCCATATTCGACGATCTCAAAGCTTCCAAGACTTACGCTTGGAGTTGGCTGTATCTCGTTGATGTGGGGTTGCATTTCGTCAATGCAACATATTACCTGGAAGGTGATGGCCACTTATTTTCACCTGCTACGAGAAGCTTTCCGCTGTTTCCCGCGCTGCAGCAGTCGACCATGGCCATCCCAACACCTTGGCTGTTGCTCGGCAAATTTCTTGGCGGCGATGTTGCGTACTCTGCAACCAGTTAATTGCACAGGCAAAAGCTTGTATCCAACCAGGCCTCTCTAATTTACCAGCAGAAGTTTAGTGTCCGTTCAAAGCTGCACGTTCTGTGCAAGCCCGGCAAGTGCAAAGCCTGAACTGACAGCTGCATCACTGGAAGAGTTCAGAAATTTCCTCTTCCTCAATGACGACGACCATAATTGGCGTTAATCTAGCGCAGAGAACTTCCTTTCGCATTCTTGCTGCAGCTGGAGTGGATCACTGCCACTTGTGAGAACGACAAGGTTGGTTTGGTGGTCAGCTCACAAGAACATCCTCCCACACTGGTCTTCGCCTCGTCAAAACACTACTGTTTATCTGTGCCAAAGTTCTGCACCTGCAGAAAAGGGCTTAGTCTTTCTGAACAATGCGTTTGGCCCGCAACAAGATGAGGGCCTCGAAGATTATCTTGAAGCATTTACTGCTTCAACCACGTACCAATAATACGAAGAGGTTATAACTGCAGAACCTTTGTTGACATTTCTCTTGTTAGAATACTTAGAATCTTAGTTGTTAAAAGTTTTTGTAAAAATACGCCGATTTAATTGCGAGCGACAAGCTTGGAATTACAGTTTTGTTATTTTATTTTATTATAAAGTCATTCCAACTTTAAAGAAATGTATCTTAATAAATATTAAAACAGCAAAGAGTATTACGAACATTTAGACAAATTACGAACGTTTTTTTATTAAATATGTGTGAAAAATATCGTGAAATTTAGGTAGCAAACTAAGAGCAACTTTTTTAAGTTTTGGTAGCAACTTTCTGAATTTTCGGCAACTTCTTGGCAACTTTTTGGCAGTATAGGTGGCAACTTTTTAGGATTTTACTAGCACAATCGGGCTATGCCTAATGATCAGAACGCACAAATTAAAAATTCGTGCATATTCTCATATTCGCGCATGCTCAGAACGCACAAATGAAAAATTCGTCCATATGCTCATATTGGCGCATGCTCAGAACGCACAAATTAAAAATTTTACATATGCTCATATTGGCGCATGCTCAGAACGCACAAATGAGAAATTCGTGCATATGCTCATATTGGCGCATGCTCAGAACGCACAAATGAAAATTCGTGCATATGCTCATATTGGCGCATGCTCAGAACGCACAAATGAAAAATTCGTGCATATGCTCATATTGGCGCATGCTCAGAACGCACAAATGAAAATTCGTGCATATGCTCATATTGGCGCATGCTCAGAACGCACAAATGAAAAATTCGTGCATATGCTCATATTGGCGCATGCTCAGAACGCACAAATGAAAATTCGACATTGCATATGCTCATATTGGCGCATGCTCAGAACGCACAAATGAAAATTCGTGCATATGCTCATATTGGCGCATGCTCAGAACGCACAAATGAAAAATTCGTGCATATGCTCATATTGGCGCATGCTCAGAACGCACAAATGAAAAATTCGTGCATATGCTCATATTGGCGCATGCTCAGAACGCACAAATGAAAAATTCGTGCATATGCTCATATTGGCGCATGCTCAGAACGCACAAATGAAAAATTCGTGCATATGCTCATATTGGCGCATGCTCAGAACGCACAAATGAAAAATTCGTCCATATGCTCATATTGGCGCATGCTCAGAACGCACAAATGAAAAATTCTTACATATGCCCATATTGGCGCATGCTCAGAACGCACAAATGAGAAATTCGTGCATATGCTCATATTGGCGCATGCTCAGAACGCACAAATGAAAAATTCGTGCATATGCTCATATTGGCGCATGCTCAGAACGCACAATGAAAATTCGTGCATATGCTCATATTGGCGCATGCTCAGAACGCACAAATGAGAAATTCGTGCGTATGCTCATATTGGCGCATGCTCAGAATGCACAAATGAAAAATTCGTGCATAATTATGCTCATATTGGCGCATGCTCAGAACGCACAAATGAAAAATTCGTGCATATGCTCATATTGGCGCATGCTCAGAACGCACAAATGAAAAATTCGTGCATATGCTCATATTGGCGCATGCTCAGAACGCACAAATGAAAAATTCGTGCATATGCTCATATTGGCGCATGCTCAGAACGCACAAATGAAAAATTCGTGCATATGCTCATATTGGCGCATGCTCAGAACGCACAAATGAAAAATTCGTGCATATGCTCATATTGGCGCATGCTCAGAACGCACAAATGAAAAATTCGTGCATATGCTCATATTAGCGCATGCTCAGAACGCACAAATGAAAAATTCGACATGGAGCTCCCCTATATTTGCATATGCTCATATTGTCGCATGCTCAGAACGCACAAATGAAAAATTCGTCCATATGCTCATATTGGCGCATGCTCAGAACGCACAAATGAAAAATTCGTGCATATGCCCATATTGGCGCATGCTCAGAACGCACAAATGAGAAATTCGTGCATATGCTCATATTGGCGCATGCTCAGAACGCACAAATGAAAAATTCGTGCATATGCTCATATTGGCGCATGCTCAGAACGCACAAATGAAAAATTCGTGCATATGCTCATATTGGCGCATGCTCAGAACGCACAAATGAAAAATTCGTGCATATGCTCATATTGGCGCATGCTCAGAACGCACAAATGAAAAATTCGTGCATATGCTCATATTGGCACATGCTCAGAACGCACAAATGAAAAATTCGACATGGAGATCCCCTATATTTGCATATGCTCATATTGGCGCATGCTCAGAACGCACAAATGAAAAATTCGTGCATATGCTCATATTGGCGCATGCTCAGAACACAAATGAAAATTCGTGCATATGCTCATATTGGCGCATGCTCAGAACGCACAAATGAAAAATTCGTGCATATGCTCATATTGGCGCATGCTCAGAACGCACAAATGAAAAATTCGTCCATATGCTCATATTGGCGCATGCTCAGAACGCACAAATGAAAAATTCGTACATATGCTCATATTGGCGCATGCTCAGAACGCACAAATGAGAAATTCGTGCATATGCTCATATTGGCGCATGCTCAGAATGCACAAATGAAAAATTCGTGGATATGCTCATATTGGCGCATGCTCAGAACGCACAAATGAAAAATTCGTGCATATGCTCATATTGGCGCATGCTCAGAACGCACAAATGAAAAATTCGTGCATATACTCCATATGGCGCATGCTCAGAACGCACAAATGAAAAATTCGTGCATATGCTCATATTGGCGCATGCTCAGAACGCACAAATGAAAAATTCGTGCATATGCTCATATTGGCGCATGCTCAGAACGCACAAATGAAAAATTCGTGCATATGCTCATATTGGCGCATGCTCAGAACGCACAAATGAAAAATTCGTGCATATGCTCATATTGGCGCATGCTCAGAACGCACAAATGAAAAATTCGTGCATATGCTCATATTGGCGCATGCTCAGAACGCACAAATGAAAAATTCGTGCATATGCTCATATTGGCGCATGCTCAGAACGCACAAATGAAAAATTCGTGCATATGCTCATATTGGCGCATGCTCAGAACGCACAAATGAAAAATTCGTGCATATGCTCATATTGGCGCATGCTCAGAACGCACAAATGAAAATTCGTGCATATGCTCATATTGGCGCATGCTCAGAACGCACAAATGAAAAATTCGTGCATATGCTCATATTGGCGCATGCTCAGAACGCACAAATGAAAAATTCGTGCATTTGCTCATATTGGCGCATGCTCAGAACGCACAAATGAAAAATTCGTGCATATGCTCATATTGGCACATGCTCAGAACGCACAAATGAAAAATTCGTGCATATGCTCATATTGGTGCATGCTCAGAACGCACAAATGAAAAATTCGTGCATATGCTCATATTGGCGCATGCTCAGAACGCACAAGTGAAAAATTCGTGCATATGCTCATATTGGCGCATGCTCAGAACGCAGAAATGAAAAATTCGTGCATATGCTCATATTGGCGCATGCTCAGAACGCACAAATGAAAAATTCGTGCATATGCTCATATTGGCGCATGCTCAGAACTCACAAATGAAAAATTCGTGCATATACTCATATTGGCGCATGCTCAGAACGCACAAATGAAAATTCGTGCATATGCTCATATTGGCGCATGCTCAGAACGCACAAATGAAAAATTCGTGCATATGCTCATATTGGCGCATGCTCAGAACGCACAAATGAAAAATTCGTGCATATGCTCATATTGGCGCATGCTCAGAACGCACAAATGAAAAATTCGACATGGAGCTCCCCTATATTTGCATATGCTCATATTGGCGCATGCTCAGAACGCGCAAATGAAAAATTCGTACATATACTCATATTGGCGCATGCTCAGATCGCACAAATGAAAAATTCGTGCATATGCTCATATTGGCGCATGCTCAGAACGCACAAATGAAAAATTCGTGCATATGCTCATATTGGCGCATGCTCAGAACGCACAAATGAAAAATTCGACATGGAGCTCCCATATATTTGCATATGCTCATATTGGCGCATGATCAGAACGCACAAATGAAAAATTCGTGCATATGCTCATATTGGCGCATGCTCAGAACTCACAAATGAAAAATGCGTGCATATGCTCATATTGGCGCATGCTCAGAACGCACAAATGAAAAATTCGTGCATATGCTCATATTGGCGCATGCTCAGAACGCGCAAATGAAAATTCGTGCATATGCTCATATTGGCGCATGCTCAGAACGCAAAATTGAAAAATTCGTGCATATGCTCATATTGGCGCATGCTCAGAACGCACAAATGAAAAATTCGCGCAAATGCTCATATTCTCGCATGCTCAGAACGCACAAATGAAAAACTGGACATGGAGCTCCCATATTTTTTGCATATGCTCATACTGGCGCATGACCAGAACGCACAAATGAAAAATTCGTGCATATGCTCATATTATCGCATGCTCAGAACGCACAATTGAAAAATTCGCGTGTGTGCATATGCTCATATTGGCGCATGCTCAGAACGCACAAATTATTATAGGGAAAACCTATATTCGACATGGAGCTTCCCTATATTTGCATATGCTCATATTGGCGCATGCTCAGAACGCACAAATGAAAAATTCGTGCATATGCTCATATTGGCGCATGCTCAGAACGCACAAATGAAAAATTCAGGGCCCAGCATATGCTCATATTGGCGCATGCTCAGAACGCACAATGAAAATTTTGTGCATATGCTCATATTGGCGCAACATATGCTCAGAACGCACAAATGAAAAATTCATGCATATGTCATATTGGCGCATGCTCAGAACGCACAAATGAAAAATTCGTGCATATGCTCATATTGGCGCATGCGGTAATCAGAACGCGCACAAAAATGAAAAATTGTGCATAAGTGCTCATATATTGGCGAATGCTCAGAACGCACAAAATGAAAAAATTCAGTCCATATGCTCATATATGGCGCATGCTCAGAACGCAACGTGCAACAAATGAAAATTCGTGCATATGCAATTATATTACACACATGCTCAGAATGCAATAAATGAAAAATTCGCTAAGAGATGCATAAAAAGCTCATATTGGATATTAAGGCATGCTCAGAACGCACAAATGAAAAAATTCGGACATAGCTCCCCTATATTTGTGTGAGACAGTCATTATTGGCGCATGCCTTCGTGAACGCGTAATGTAAATGAAAACTGGGTCCATATGTGCTCATATTGGCGCATGCCCAGAACGCACAAATGAAAAATTCGTGCATATGTGTTCATATATTACATGCCTTCGTGAGAATCACAAATAAAAATTCAAAGATATAAAACTCATATTGGCGCATGATCAGAACGCACAAACAAATGAAAAATTCGTGGTCCATATGCTCATATATGGTCGCATGCAATGCCAGAACGCACAAATGGAAAATTCGACATGCGGAGCAATTTTATAGTATTTGCATATGCTCATATTATAAAAAGTGCAGAACCCACAACAAAAATTCAGCATATGCTCATATTGGCGCATGCTCAGAATTCGCAAACGTGAAAAATTCCGCATATGCTCATATTGGCGTGATGCTCAGAACGCACAAATGAAAAATTTATGCATATGCTCATATTGGCGCATGCTCAGAACGCAATAAAATGAAAAAATTCGTACCAGCATATGCTCATATTGGCGTGCTCAGAACGCACAAATGAAAAACTGCATATGCTCATATTGGCGCATGCTCAGAACGCACAAATGAAAATCACATGGAGCTCCTTATATTTGCATATGTCAGATTCGCACAGAGCATGCCCAGAACTCTGCAAATGA